>VMDO01019160.1:0-40303 GCA_007922755.1 Pedetes capensis | reverse complement strand
ATTTGTCTTGGAAACCATGGAAACATTGCACATAATTAAACAACAAAATTAAAATTTTAAAAGCAATCCCCAAATAATCAAGAGCAAAGTGAAACAATGTATCTATATCTGTATCATTTCAGAGACAAAACTGCACAGGGAGGAATAATTTTAAGTACTGTTAAAACATGGTAATTTGCCAGGCATGATAGTGCACACCTGTAATCCCACCTTTCATGAGGCAGAGGCAGGAGGGTCCTGAATTTAAGACCAGTCTGGGCTACATACCCTATCTCAAAAAAAAAAAAAAAAAAGAGAGAGAGAGAGAGAGAGAAAGGAAAGAAGAAAGGAAGGAAGGAAGAAAGAATTCGAACCTACATACTAATCACTAATTTGACCATATACCAATAACAAAGAACTACCAAAGAAAAAATATAACAATTTTTGATGTCATATTTTTGTCATGAGTGATTATTTTGGTATCATTGGGAACCATGATTAACAGAAAAGAAAAGGAACTCTGATGGAAAATAGATACGGGTAAGTAAAATCCTTGTGATTTTCTATGTCAGTTTGGAAACAGCAGTATATAATGATATAAAACTCCATATACATACTTCATCTTAAAATGATTCTCCCTCCAGGCACCGTGGCACACGCCTGTAATCCGAGCAACTTGGTAACAGAGGCAGGATTGCAAGTTCGAGGACAGAAGCAGCCTGTGCAACTTAATGAAGACCCTGACTCAAAATTAAAAATGGACTGGTAGATGCAGCCCAGTGGTAGAGCATTTGCTTGGGTTCAACCTCCAAGTATGGAGCCAAAAAAAAAAAAAAAATCATAACACTGTCCACAAAAAGGCTGAGAAGAAGGAGTTGAGCACTCGTAGAGGTAGTGAGCAGTCAGAGTCTCTAAATATCTCCCACTGAAGGGAACCCGGATTCCTTGAAGAGGTGAATGACTCCAGATCTGGGGCGAGATATGTACAAGAAATGGAATCATATATCCTTCTTTATCACCACTTTGTAATCCCTAATGAAATAATCGATTTAGGTAATGAACATCACAAAAATGCAAGCAGACATTTCAAATAGTCTTACCAAAAAATACCAGCATGAATCTGATTGAGTTCTACATAGAGCTAATGAGTTATCAGAAGAAATGCATGGTAGATAGAAGCATATTAAATGCTACAACAGGGCTGTGGTTAAAAAAAACCCAGACTCTGAAAATTACCCAAGATAACCTGATTTCTTCAAAAAAATGATTTGTAGGGTAGGAAAGACAGACAACCTACAGATTTAAAAAAGACTTTGGAAACATACTAGTCAATTGCAGAGTATGAACCTTATTATTTACAAACTAGAAATAATTTAAGAATGAACTGGAGTTATTTGAAACTACTATATATTCAGATTGTTGTTGTTGTTAGATGCCATCAAGTCGAGTCCAACTCATAGTAATCCTATGCACAACAGAATGAAACACTCCCCGACCTGTGCCATGCCTGGCACTGTGTCAGTGCTTCTCTGGCTGATTGTTACAGGATTGTTTTGGAAGTGGGCTACCAGATCTTTCTCCCATCTTTGCAGTGCTGGGGATTGAACTCAGGACCTCAGAGTACACAGAGAAACACTCTACCAACTGAGCTAAACCCGAGCCCATATATACAGAGGGTGCCAAAAATATGTACATATTTTGGGATGAAAGCTTCCCATTTAACAGTGTTAATAATATGTCATATGTTTGTTCCGATGTGATAATAGAAATACAATCCAGTATTCCATACTAGACATTGCTAGCATAATTCAATTCAACTTTAAAAAGTAATACATAGGTAAGATCTCTTCAAATGTGTGTACATTTCTGACAACCCTGGTATAATAATATTAAGGAATTATTGTTAATATTTTGCATATATTACTGGTTTTATGGGGTTTATTAAAAGAATTCTTATTGTTTGGGGATGCATGGTGACATATTTATGGATGGAATGGTATGGCTGGGATTTGTCTTAAGTAAACTGCATAGTGAGAGCAAGTGGTAGGGATCTAGATGAGAGACGACTGGCCACATAGTGACCATTTTGAAAGTGGGAGGTAGGTTCTAAGAGTTCATGATACTAGCAGTGAGCTAAGGGAAATTCACAAATTGAGTAACTCAATCCAACACTAAGCCTGGGAGAATTTTCCCCCTGTGGGACAAAGAGCCAGAGACCAAGCAGAGCATGGCGGTTGTGCTGAGCTGGGGAGGAAGAGATCATAATTTAAGACTGGGATAATCTGAAAGGTTTGGAATCTGTAGAGGGGAGCAACAGAAAAGAGCTGAGCAGAATGGTGCCCACCAGAAGTGTGTGGTAAGGGCTGGGCGGTACCTACACAAGGCACTGCTACCTGATAGCAGGTATCCCTGTCTACTTACCAGGGAGCAACTTCTATAGGACTGAGCAGGGAGCAGATGGTGCAGGAGGCTGGGAGACTCTGCAGTTCTGGACTTAGCAGAGAGGAGAGGTCTCCCTTCCTTTCATTCATACCAGCTGACATTGCTGAAGGGGCTTGCTTTATGAACAAGGACATTCCTTGTCAAAACCTAAAATCAAGTCCCAACAAGATCCCTTGCAAACTTTAGCTCAGTTGGGCAAGGAAGTAGGATTTTAGTAAAAAATGGGAGAAGGGGAGCAAAAGAAGGATGAGTATAATAGAGCAATTTTGCCTAATGTTTAATCTTTGTGAAAGACAATGCTTGTGTTTGTGTGCCTGTGTGTGTGTGATTATAAGGGGACAGATGGAGCCCGGAGAAGGAAGAGAAGGAAATAGCACATGGAAGACCCAGATAGGATGGAAGCTGGGACCACAAGGCTAATGGAAGAACAGTGTCTCACTGATATGAAAGCCACACTTCCCCCTATTTGAGCATCTGTGAAATTTTATATGCCTTAGAATATAAGGTATTTTATAATTTTAACACCTACAGCTGTACCAGTTTGGCATCTGATCTAATCAGATCTCAGAGGCTAAGCAGGGTCAAGCCTGATTAGTCCATGGATTGGAGACCACCTGGGAATACCGGGTGCTACAGGCTTGGGAGAAGGACCTGGCAACCCACTCCCAAAACAATCAGCCATTTAAAACCCTATGAATAGCACAGAAACACTGACAATAGTGCCAGGCATGGCACAGTGTGATAGAGTGTTTTGTTCTCTTATACATAGGGTCACTATGAGTCAGATTCAACTTGATGGCCCCTAACAACAACAACAACATAATTTTAACAGACAGAATTTTTTTCTTCATATCTCATAAACAATGATGCATCTTATAGTTGACAATATTTCAGATTCAATGAACTACGGCAGTCCTGTTGGATTTGAGTGAAAAGCACTAGGTAAGAAGCACAAAGAAGCCAGGTGCAGTGGCTCGTGCCTATAATCCCAGTTACTCTGGAGGGGGAGGCAAGAGGATCACAGGTTTGAGGCCAGAGGCAGCTTGTGTAACTTAGAACTTGTCTCAAGATAAAAAATGAAAACAGGGCTGGGGATGCAGTTCAGTGGTAGAACATTTGTAAAGTATGCATAAGGCCCTAGGTTCGACTCCAAATAACATGAAAAATGAAAGCACAGAGAAGAAAGGCTGGAAAGGGCAGATTTTGCAAACTGTATTAAGGGCTTTGGATTTTATCCTGAGTGTAATAAGAAGCCATTAAAGGATTTTAACAGGGGACTTGCTTGATCCGATTTTGTATATTTTAGAAAATAATTCTGTTGTAATGAGGAGGATGGATTGGAAAGGAGCATGGGAAAGAGATTTCGAAGGTTGTTGGAGGAATCCAGAGGGAGGCCATCCCCCCCTGGACTGAGGCTGCCGGTGTGGGATGGAGCATGGGGAACTGGAGGTAAGTTCCTCAGTTCTTGCTGATTGTCTGGATGTGTGGAGGTGTCTGGGGAAGAGTGAAGGCTGATACCCAGACTTCCGAATTGGGGAAGTGGGGTCATATTGGGCAATTAGGTTGTGGGGTCATATAAGAAGATTCAGGGGCTGGGATTCAGCTCAGTTGGTAGAGCGCTGTGCTGCAGTCTCTGAGGTCCCGATTTCAATTCCCAGCACCGCAAAAATGGGAGAAGGACCTGGCAATCCACTCCCAAGGCAATCCTGAAATAGTCAGCCATTGAAAACCCTATGAGGGTCACTATGAGTCGGATACCTACTCGGGCACCTAACAACAACAATAAGAAGATTCAGGGGCAAAAGAAAAAGAGACTTGTCACAAGGGGGAGGATGGTGATTTCTCTCAAATGTGAAGTTCTTGGGAGATGCTCAAGGGAAGATGTCCAAGAGACACTTGGACTTAGAGGTCTGAAGCTCAGCAAGGAGATCTAAGGTGAGGCCATAGACAATGGTGCCATCAGCACATAGTAGTAATTGGATAACAGAAGGCCAAGAGGAGGTAGCGATCTCCCAGGGTGAGTGCCACACAGGAAGAGCTATGGCAAAAGGCCTGGAGTCATGAACATTTAAGTGAAGGGCAGAGGGAGGCAGAAAGAGAGGGAGGGAGGGAGGGAAGAGAGAAAGAGAGAGAATGCAAGAAGGCCTGGCCAAAGCAGGAAGAGAAAATGAACAGTGCAATGCTGTGAAAGGAAAAAGGTCAAGGGGTAGCCAAGAAATGCCTGAAGGATGTGATACTTTTATTCAGCACCATAAAAAGCAAAAAGACAAAATGGGGTAAGTATTGCAATGCATAGAAGCTCTTATGATTTAGCAATAAAAAGGCAAACGTTCAATAGAGAAATGGGCAACACGCATTAACAGGCAATGCTCAAAGCCCCTGCTGTCACCTGTCCTGGCCCTGAGTGGGAGGGGATGTTTGTGGGGCCCATCCTGTGCCCACTGTGGCTCTGCAGTGGCACCCAGAGTCTTACTACATAGCCTAGGTTGGCCTCGAATACATGATCCTCCTGCCTCACCCTCCCAAGTTCTGGGATTACTGGTGTGTACCACAATGCCTGGCTGAGAAGCATTTTTTTTTCCTTTGGTGGTACTTAGGGGTTGAACCTAGGGCCTCGCACATACTTTGCAAGTGCTCTACCAGTGGGCTCCAACCCCATCCCCTTCTTTATTTATTTTCTATCTTGAGACAGGGTCTTATTAAGTTACATAGGTTGCCTCTGGCCTCGAACCTGCTATTCTCCTGCCTCCACCTCCTGAGATGCTGGGATTACAGACGTGAGCCACCACAACCGGCTGGGAAGCCTGTTCTTAACAGCACCAGATGTGTCCCAGTCCTAGTGATCAGCCTTTCTCCTGCACCTATTTGGGTGCTGGCCCGAAACACAGGATTTCCAGGTCACTAGAAATATAAAGCCCTGACCCAGGAAGCAGTAAGAGAGACTTCAGGATATCAAACCCAGCAAGCTTATAAAAATACACATGTTGGCCCCAACAGAACACAGCTGCTGTCTCAGGACCAAGGGGACCTGGCAGCAGAATGAGTCATGGAAGGCCAGATGAGCAGAAGTTGGTTCTATCTTGTCATTAACCAGGGGACAGGCTTCCATCAGGACTGAGGCGAGTCCATGCTCCAATCCCTGTGTGCTCTGCAGGAAGCAGGGCGCGTCTGTACGCTGCTGTACCTGAAACCTCAGAAAGCCTTCGGTGCCATCTAAGATACTCATAGTGAAGTGTGGTTTCCAAGAATGGGATATGATTTTTCTTTTTTAAAAATAATATAGGACAAAAGAGAAATACACCAGGCATGTGTGCTGCTCACCTTTATTCTCCAGCCTCATTGGGGTCTCTCACATCCGTGAGTGCACGGTGCTCCTTGCTTGTGGACACGTAGGGCTTATGCGCGGACCGTCTTCCCTCCACTTTCATGCTGAATCCTGTCACTCCTCAGCTTAGCTGGTTTCCTTGGGAAAAACCTATGAGCTCCCAAACCAGGTCAGATCCTCCTGCTGTATAGCCTGGGCTCTCAAGTCACTCATTACACTTGCATCTCATAAATTATGTAATCACTTATTTAACAGCCATCTTCCCCTCTTGGTGGTGGGCTTCGAACATCCCAGTATGATACCCCAGCTTCTACGTAGCCAAAGTCCTTCTCCCCATACTGTGCATGTTGTTGTTGTTGTTGTTGTTAGGTGCCATCGAGCTGGTATCCGACTCATAGTGACCCTACATACAATAGGTGAAACACTATTGTCAGTGCTTCTCTGCTGTTCATAGGGTTTTCAATGATGGGTTGTTTTTTGGGAGTGGGTGGCCAGAACCTTCTCCCATACTGCGCATGGAGGACTCAAATGCAGGCATGAATAGCATGTCTCATGTGTGGCTTAAAAAGCCATAGTTGGATGTGGCTCTGCTCAGAGCAGCTGGGCTCTGAAGTCTCTGAAGCCAGGGCTGATCCTTCCAGTGGAGGGATGGGCTCAGTGAAGGCCACCCATATAGGTCGCAGTCACTGCTGTTTTCCCAGGACTTGCACAGTGCCTGGCTCACAGCAGACGCTCACTAAGTACTCAGATGATTGAGAGAATGTTGGATGCAGAGTAACCTAGGTTATGTGCTGCATAAAATACTTCTGATGGTCATAGTTAGGATGACCTGTGTCCCCTGCCTAGGGTAGTCCTGAACTATGTCCTGGTCTATGGCAGCTGTTGTTTCTTTCTCAAGAATGTCTTGTATGGAGGACAATTTATTTGGATGCCCTAGTGGAAGTATGTGGTAACCCAAACTCTTCTTCCTATTGAATAAAAACATCTTAATGAAGAAATAAAAATAATTTCCAGATATTCATGTTTTTGAACCAATTTGTATACAGTCTGGCCAGCAGGTGTTTTGGACCTGTGCTAGATAGAGGGTTTTTTTCTCTGGTTTGCAGAAAGTCATCTGCCACCAGCCTGCCCTTGAATCTCAGGAGTTTTGTAAAGGTCAGTACTGAGCCCCAAATTTTCTTTTTGTGAAAAGGCAGAGTCAGTCGTTGTTCTAATTATTTTTTTCCCAGTGGCCAACAATAAATTCCTGAGTAGATATTGATCTTTATGAAGGACAGTGGTGAAAATATCTCACTTGAGGCTCTCCTTTCTCATATGATCCTAAACAAGAATTTACCATAAAATCACCTTTTTCTTCTTACCACAAAGTTAATAGATGTTTAATTTTAAAAAATTAGAAAATACAGATATTTAAAGAATTAAATTTAAACAACTGCAATCACAACCCCTAAGGTAGCCTCTATGAACATTTGGAGAACTTTTCCCCACAGAAATACATCTTTTATCTTTTTCTTTCTTTTTCTTTTTTTTTTTTTTTTTTTGCAGGGATGGGGATGCAAGCCAGGGCCCTGCTCATGCTAAGCAAGGGCTCTACCATTGAGCTACACTTCCACCCTGAAATTCTTCTTCCCCAGGAGGAACCAATAACATGAACTGATATGTCTCTTCATATATATTATTCACATAAATAGTAATTACTATGCATTTTGATCTGAAATGTATTCCATCCACTGTACATTCTTAAGATCTCTTTATGTTGATATATTAACAGATTTGGCATTAATAGATTTGTTTAAACAGTTGTATGGTATTCTGTTGTATCAATATATCACATTTTATTTATCCTTCTATTATCAGAATTTAGGTTGTTTCTAATATTTTACTAATACAACCAATGCTGCAACAAAACACCTTCCATATGTTTCCTTGTTTTTTGCATGGTGTGTGTGTGTGTGTGTGTGTGTGTGTGTGTGTGTGTGTGTGTGTTGGTTATTGAACCCATGGCCATGTGCATGTGAAGTCTGTACCACTGAACTATAGTCTTACCTTGCATATGTCTTAAGGTTTCCTCAAGATGTGTATTTAGAAGTGGAAATGCTTGATTGAAGGGCATACACATTTCAAGAATGCCAGGTTGATTTTCAGAGTAGTTTCCCAATATATGCTCATTTCCACACAGCTCCATCAGCATTGGTATTGTCAGACCATTTACATTTTTGCTGATCTAATAACCTAGAAATTGTATTCTGCTCTTCTCTCTGTTAACTTTCCCATGTAAATTATAGCTGCACAATTTTGCAATGACTTCACACACTCAGTGTATCTTGAACACCTCCCAATGTAAGTATTCTTCCATATGGCTTTAAGGCACATTATTTTGTATGGCTATACCATTTCTGGCGCTCGGATTTAGCTCAGTTGGTAGAGCACCGCTCTGCAGCCTCTGAGGTCCCCAGTTCAATTTCTAGCACTGCAAAAAAAAGGATGTGGCAATTCACTCCTAAGGCAATCCTGAAACAATAAGCTATTGGAAACCCTATGAGGGTCACTATGAGTCAGAAACAACTCGACAGCATGTAACAACAACATACCGTTGCTTGGGAAAGGGACCTGGCAGCCCACTCCCAAAACCATCAGCCATCGAAAATCCTATGAATAGCAGAGAAACACTGACATAGTGCCAGGCATGACACAGTGTCAGGAGTGTTTTATTCTGCACACATCGTGCAGGACCCCCACAGCAGTTCTAAGCAGACACTCTGGCAGCACTGGCTGGGTCACCACGTACCAGCTGGATGCCGATTTGCTCCAGGGCATGACAAGGTAGCCGTTGACTCGAGGCTCCAGGACTCCACCACCACACCTGGAGGTGCACAGCCCTGTGTATGTGTCGGGAAGCATAAGCCTGCCCACCAGAGAGGCCTGCCTTCATTTCCCTTTAGGATCTGATCCGTGACCTTGGCCACTAATAAATCAACAGCTCTAATTATCTGTCAGCCAACCCTCAAGAGGCAGTAGAGGGAGGGCGTGGCTAGGATACGCAAGTTGTGGGTGTCCTTGTAACCCTTTCTGACCCTTGCATCTATACCTGTTCCTATGTCTGTCCTCTCGCCTAGAGCAAGCTGCTGCACACTGACCCTGGTGCCTCTCAGACGTGGCCAGGTCCACAGCAGACGCCAACAGTCAGGAGGGGTCCAGGCAGCCACTCTGGGGACCTGCAGCTGGGGGGCGTGGTCTTCATTTCCAGAAGGCCTTTCTCCTGCTCCTTTGGCTTATTCTGCTGCACTTTGGAAAAATCCCTGGATTTTTGTCATTGAAATGGACAACAAGATCATTTCTAAAAAGTAACGAAAATAGTTTTCTTTTGAGGGTAAATTACCTGTGTTTCCAGAATAATAATGAGGTCAATGTGATTGACAGTTCTGCACAGTCTTTGGATCCTACTTCCTATGCTTGGAGATTCGGGAAAGTGTTCTAGAGAACTATAAATCACTAGACATGTTCATTGCTGTCAGTGCTTTCCTTTAAGGTACAATAAGAAGTACTGGAACTCATATTTTGATAAATCAAAAAAAAGTGTCTTTCAGCTGGACGTGGTGGTACATGCCTGTAATCCTAGCTCTTGGGAGGCTGAGGCAGGAGGATCATGAGTTTGAGGCCAGCCTGAGCTTCATTGCAAAACCCTGTCTCAATATACAAACAAAGTCCCTTTCAACTTTTTGGAAGGATTTTTTTCCCTTTTTCCTTAAAAATATCTCTCTCACTCCTTTCTTTCCTCTTTTGTCCTTCTCCCTTAACTTTGGACTTGAGAACAATGTCACAAGTTAGGGTCTATCACTAAAAATACATTAAAAAGGCAAAATGCTTGATGTGTCTATGTTTTTAATGATTTTTATAAATAGCCAACAAACAGAAAAAGGAGTTAAGTCTAAGAGAAAATAAGCTGAAGATTTGGGGAAACAGATGGAGGGAAGACAGGGCATGTTGGTGGGGCAAGTCTGAGGTGGGTGAGGGCAGAGCAGGGGGAGGGGACCAGCTTTGGGGAAGAGGAGGTAGGCTGGTTCTCCTGCACTGGGAGGGAAGGAGTTTGGGGAGTGTGGGGGTCTCATAAGTTGAGCCGGGTAGCTCATTGCCTCACATTTTACTCTGAAGAGACTGAGACAGATTTGTGAGGAGCAGGGGAAGCAGGTCTGCCCAGTGGCTGATGTGGGGAGAGGAGGGGCTTCCAGCCAGGGGCAAGCAGGCTTTGATCAGAGGTGAGTCTGTACTGATGATCTCACCTCAGCCGTCCCATGAGCTGCCGAGGGGGGGAAGCGTCAGGCAGCGTGGTAAATTACAACAGCCACGATTCCTGCAGAATTAGGAAGAGCTTACCTTCTGAGGGGCTTTAGCTCAGTTGGTAGAGCGCTGCAGTCTCTGAGGTCCCGAGTTCAATTCCCAGCACCGCAAAAATGGGAGAAGGACCTGGCAATCCACTCCCAAGGTAATCCCGAAACAGTCAGCCATTGAAAACCCTATAAGGGTTGCTACAGCCATTGAAAACTCTATGAGGGTCACTATGAGTCGGATACCAACTCGAAGGCACCTACCTTCTGAGAATCTCAGACAGCCTGCGGGACTCAAGTGACCAGCAGAATGTAGTAGACGGCATGCTGCCTGATGTGGGGGGCTTGGGCGGAAGCAGCCTATACCCCACCCTCAGCCTCCTTCTTAAACGCTCACTCTGGGAGGAGCCAGCTACTATGTCAGGTGACCACCACCCCAAGGAGGCCATGCTGGAGAGGCCGCACTGGTGGGATCTGAACAGTACCACTGAGCCCGACCTTGCAACTGGCCCTGCTGAAGCACCAGACATGTGGGTGACACCATCTGGGACCTTCCAGACTATATGCCACCTGAATATTAAAACGACTTGTAGTCTCCACCACATGGAGAGAAGATCTATCCAGCTAAGCCTGCCTGAATTCGGAAGCAACAAAATAAAGAAAATAGAGCCAGGTGCTGTGGCACACACCCATAATCCCAGTGGCTCGGCGGGAGTGGGAGGCAGGACGATCACAAGTTCTAGACCAGAGGTAGTCTGCGTAACTTAGTGAGACCCTATCTCAAAAAGTAAATAAAGAAAGAAAGAAAGTAAAAATTAAAATAAAAATAAGTAAATAAAATAAAGTGGTGGCTGTTCTAAACCACTAAATTTGGGAGTAATTTTCTAAGTAGTGATAGATCACCAGAACACACCACCACTTCAGCTGCACATACCTGGATCCCGCAACCTACAGGTTCTACTTTGGGATAAATAGCTTGCCAAAATTTGCATCTATGTGCGTCAAGAGACATATCCAAAAAGGTCACGGCAGCTCTATTCCCCCACAAGCCGCAAGGAGAAATGATCCCCAAAAAGCAAAATGAGAACTATCTACCTGCTAGACCAGCCTGGAAGGAACCCTAAAGGAGCAGAGGGCTGGGGGCAGAGATGCTTGGATTAGCTTTTTGTGACCTAATCAGGACAGGGCCCAGTCGGATGGTTATGCAGAGCTGAGGATAACACAGCTAAGTGCTCACTGGAAAAAGGAGGCCCCCACTGGCCCCTTCCCTTCAACCCCCCTCCCCTCCTGAGGAGCCATCTATAGCACTCAGGTGCATTTGCTGTCATCATCGGAGGCTTACAGCTGTCCAGGCACCGTCCTGATGGGGGGGGGGGGAGTAGAAAAGAAAAGGGGAAGAAGGAGAGAGAGGCAAGAAGAAGAAAATGGAAAGAAAGAGAAGAGGGAGGAAGGAAGCACAGAGAGACAAAAAGGGAAAAATGGGCAACTAAGCATTGCTTTGGGAAAAGTTGTGGCAAACGAGTTCTTTAAAGTATTGAAAGGGAAAGATGTCACATTGAAGATGAAGGTGCGTCTGACTCATGCCATGGTATTTTCAGTCGCAGCATATGGTTGTGAAAGCTGGACATTGAACAAGGGAGACAGGAGAAGAATTGATGCTTTTGAGTTATGGTGCTGGAGATGAATACTGAATATACCATGAACCAATAGATCTGTCCTAGTAGAAGTGCAACCAGAGTGCTCCTTGGAAGCAAGGATGGCTAGACTGTATCTTACATATTTTGGATGTGTAGTCAGGAGGGACCAATGCCCAGAGAAGGACATCATGTTTGGGAGAGTGGCAGGTCAATGAAAAAGAGAAAAACCCTCCACTGAATGGATTGACACAGTGTCTGCAATAATGGACTTAAATAAGATCGTGTGCCTGGCACAAAATCAGGATGTGTTTTGTTCTGCTGTACATAGGATCACTATCAGTGGAACCCGCCTCCACTGCACCTAATGACAATAACAGGTATCTTTCACCTGCAAACGAACCACTGTGGTTTCTGATCCTATCAGATCTTGGAAAATAAGCAGGGTCAGGCCTGGACAGTACTGGGACCACCAGGTGCTATAAGTTTGGGAGAAGAACCCAGCAACCCACTTCCAAAAATCAATCCACCATTGAAAACCCTATGAACAGCAGAGAAGCACTGACAATAGCGTTTCACCAGTTGTATGTAGGGTCACTATGAGTGGAATACTGACTAGAGGGTACCTAACAACAGCAACAAGTATCTTTCACTTAGGAAGAAAGTGCTGTGTTCCAGGTTTGCCTTATATTGATCATAAGATTTTGCTTTTCTCTCCCTTCCCAGCAGAAATTTCCAGTGTCCTGCAATACGGTAATTAATTAGAAAATAAAAGTAGCGGGGTGGGAATCGTCCTTTGGTCAAAGGCACCGGGCTGAGTCCTGAGGGCTGAGGAGGGCGTTCCTCTGAAGCAGGTGAAAAGGAAAGGCCCAGGTGTGCGGAATCCTGCGCTACCCGCCTCTGCCCTCCAGGGGGCGGGCTCCCCGGACCCCCAAGGATCAGCGTTTCTGCGTAAGGGCCGAGCAGAGCTACAAAGCCCGCGTCTCTTTCCACGCAAAGGGCTGGTAACCGTCAGTGGTCCCTACTGCACTGGCCACCTGTAGTTTAGAAACTGTATGCGTGCAAACACAGATCTTTACACACACGCGCGCGCACACACGGCTAATAGAATGCAAAGTATGCATTATCTTAATCTAGCTTTTCCAGCAAGCTTTTAGTAATAGATTGTACTAGACACTTAGAAACGTGTAACTAATAGCATGTCAGCAGGTGGGGGGAGGGGCTCGAACTCTAAAAGACTGAGAAATGGCGCTAAGGGAAGCATGGATTCCGTGGGCGTCTTCCGGACAAAGGCAAAAACCTCACATGTGAGGCTTATCCAAGCCAACAGACGGCGTCCTTCCCCTTTACAAGTCTCTTAAGCACTAAGCTGGAGGACGGGTGTGTGTGTGTGTGTGTGTGTGTGTGTGTGTGTGTGTGTGTGTGTCCCTGAGTTGTACTGAATGAACTTCCTGTTGTTGATGAAGGCGTGGGGAAGGAGGATTGGTAGCTACTAAAATTAACATGAAAATTGCTAAAATGCCACATCCTTTTCGCGAAAGAGCTGATCTGCTTCTTGCCTTAAATTAAGCCTGCCCACATCGAGCTAGTCCTTAACGGAATCCTCCATCTCTGGCATAGAGCCAAGGATTTGTTTTGCGAGACTGAACTGTTGCATTGCTATTTTCTGAATGAGATGAGTTTATGTGCCCATCGGGTTTTATGTGGGGAAATGAGTAATTCTATAAAAGCCCACCAGAGGGAGCCAAACGACTGCTTTAGAACCCTTCACGGTTCACCCCGCCCCCCCCGCCCCAACACACACCCCTCGGGTTTCTTCTCCCAAGGCTGCTTGATAAAATCCACCAAGCTACCCTCCTCCCTGCTCTTTCCCGAACCAAGACCTTTTAAAAATCCGAAGTAATCATAGCACTGGAAATGCACCTTCCATATTTTTTTTACTCAGATCAAAGACATTAAACAAACTAATAATGCGCTGTGGTTAAGTATCTAAGTGTAAAGATTGTCGACTTGCTGTTAGGTGCTGTCGAGTCTGGTGCGACTCATAGCCACCCTACGTACAACAGAAACACTCCTCTCCTATCAGGGTTTTCAGTGGCCGTTTGGAGAGTGGGCTGTCAGGTCCTGCTCCCATTTTTGCGGTGCTGGGGATCGAACCCAGGGCCTCAGAGCACAAGGAGCAAGAGCTCTATCAACTGAGCTAAACCTCCAACCCCAATTGTCTACTTCGTAGGGAATAATTAAAGAAATCTTGCCTTAGGGGAAAAAATGCAACTATGGGCACACAGTTGAGGACTAAATCCAGTCATGTATATTAGCTGGTGGGGGGATAAGATAGGCTGACAGAATCATTTATGATTATAAACCAGCTTACCTAGCTGAGCTCATTTCTTTTCATATGCTTTCAACTAACAATATTTTAAACAGCTTTTAAAATATTTATTCATTTAGCTACTTACTGATTTTTGCAGTACTTGGGGGTTGAACCCAGGGCCTGAACATACTTTGCAGTACTCTACCACTGGGCTGCAGCCCTAGAACATTTTCTTTTCTTTCTTTCTTTCTTTTTTTTTTTTTTTTTCTCCCTCTATTGGTAAATGATGCTGGGGTACAGAGTACTGCAGCATTGGCTTTTTCTATCATGCAACCATTTCATCTCATCTGGTTACATGTTTATCATCTTACAAGGTTTATGGAACCTTTTGACTAATATGTAGTAAAACTCATATGCACACTTTGGGTTATGGCCCCCTACTTTTCCAATGTACTCATGAAGTTGCATCATTTACATTGAGATTATCCTCTCCCCTTAGCCCTCTATGTTGAGTCTCCTCCCCATCTCACCTTCTGCAATCTTTACTTCCCCTTGCTATTTCCCTCCCTCCTTCTTTCTACTTTTTATTTGTCCCTTCTTCATTAAGTTTAATTGCCTAGCACATTTTTTATATTGAGACAGGATCTCACTAAATTGCACAGGCTGCCTCTGGCATCAAACTTGTGATCCTCCTCCCTCAGCATCCTGAGTCACTGGGATTACAGGTAAGCGCTACCACATCTGGCTCTAAAAACCTTTTTAAAAAGAAGATCTTGACAGTGAACTTCTTCTTAACCTGAGGGTCAGCTCTGCACTGAGAACTGCCTAGACAAATGCATCATTCCAATTTCCATCCATTTTAAACATCTAAGGCCATCTGTTCCATGCCCATTGGCATTTGCTGGATATGGGTGTTCTGTAGTCCAAAGGCGGCTGGGAAAAGGATATCTGAAGCCAGCCAAGTTCTTCAAATATTCTCTCTTTCTTGACACCCATCCTCACTGATAACATGGGCATGGATTCTTCTCTGATGTCCTATACAATGTGCCTCCAATTCTGCTATACAATTACTTTAATTGACTTCCTTATTAAATTGTCAGTTCCTGTGGAAATGGTTTTGTCTGAGAACTCTTTTTAAAAGTTAAACACCAAAAGAACAAATAACCCAAGCAATAAATGGGCAGATGAATTGAGCAGACCATTCACAAAAGAAGAAACAAATGACCAATAAATCCACGAAAAAATGTTCAACATCTTTAGTCATCAAGGAACTGGGAACCAAAACGACACTGAGATTCCATCTCACCCCAGTCAGAATGGCCAGCATCAAGAAAACATAAAGAAATCCTGGCAAGGATGGGGGCAGGGGAGGAACCCTTATGTACTGCTGGTGGGAATTTAGATTAGGGCAGCCACTATGGAAATCAGTGTGAAGGTGCCTCAAAAAATTAAAAATAGAACTACAAAATAGCCAGTTATATCACTTCTGGGTATATATCTGAAGCAATCTAAGTCAGCCTACTGTAGAGATACCTGATCATTCATGTTTGCTGTGGCATGATTCACAATAGTCAACATATGGCATCAGCCTAGATATCCATCAACAAATGAACAGATAAAGAAAATGTGGCATAATCCACCATAAAGAAAAACAAAATCATGTTGTTTACAGGAAAATGAATGAGACTGGCATACATTATGTTAAAGGAAATAAGTCAGACTCGGAAAGACAAGTATTGCATGTTTTTTCTCACATGTGCAACCTTGTGGTTATTGTTAGGTGTCATCAAGTCAAGACCCACTCATAGCAACCGTATGTACAATAGAACGAAACACTCCTGACACTGTGCCACGCCAGCACTATGTCAGGGTTTCTCTGCTATTCATAATGGTTTTCAATGGCTGATTGTTTTGGGATTGTTTCAGGTGTGAGCTGCCAGGTCTTTCTCCCAATTTTGTGGTGCTGGGGATCAAACCCAGGGCCTCAGAGTGTGCAGAGCGGCACTCTACCAACTGAGCTAAACCCCAGCCCTCCGTGGAATCTAGAAAAGAAAAAAGACATGAAAGTAAAGAGAGGACTATTAGAAAAGAGGAAAGGAAGCAGAGGGAGGGGAGGGAGGCCAACAGAGGGTAATGAGGGGTGAACATGATCGAAGTAGGTAACATACGTGTATGAAGACATCATAACGAAACCCATTATTTTGTACAATTAATATATACTAATAAAATGAGGTAAAAAGGGACAAGGTCCATGGCAACTTAAAATATAGCTGTTATGCTAGAAAAAGAAAAATTTCTCTCTGTTTTTTCCATAGCCCCAGAAGCTACCAGGGTGCAAGGTACAAACTAGGAACCAATTAATGTTCACGAAATAAGTACCTTTATTAACAAGGTATAAAATAATAAGAACTAAGAGGTAGCAAATATTTATGAGGCACCTGTCTCTGCCTCAGCACTTGTTGTTTTTAGGTGCCTTCTCATCGATATCCGACTCATAGCCACCCCATGTGCAACAGGCGAAAACACTATTGTCAGTTCTCTGCTGTTCATAGGGTTTTCAATGTCAGACTGTTTTTTGGGAATGGGTTGCTGGGTCCTTCTCCCAAGCCTACAGCACCTGGTGTTCCCAGGTGGTCTCCCATTCAAGTACTAACCAGACCTGACCCTGCTTAGCTTCTCAGCTCTGACAGGATCAGACACCACAGTGCTATTGCTTCAGGCGCCTCAGCACTAGACAAGTGCTAACTTGCTCGATCCCCAGGAATGCCCTTCAGCTAGGGCGTTGGTACTCACCGCTACTACATACAATTTAAAATTGAGGAAGCTGAGGCAGTGGGGAAGGAGAAAAAGTCAACTCACCCACAGTCACCAGGAGTATAAACTGAGACTCAGGCTTGAACCCAGGAGGCTGAGAACAGAGCCTGCACCTCCAATCTATGTAATCCATGATTGATGAAACCTGCTACCTACATACTGTCCTATGTAGGGAAAAAGACTAAGAGATGCTGGAACAAGAAACTTCCCCTCCTCCAAATACAGTGGCTTAAAGACCAAAACAGCAGTTCTTGCTGACTTGTATAACAGTGTGAGGTGAGGACTCCAGGTTGGTGGTTACCCAGGAGCCCAGGATCCTCAGTGTCAGGTCAGTGCACTTTGTATGGCTGAGGCTAAGACCACAGCAGGCCCAGGTTTGGCAGGAAGGTGGAAAATCACACAGGAGGGGCACTTACCGTCTTACACCCGCCATCTTTGGGGACATGAGGCTTGCTGGGCAGCCACACACAGAGATACAAGTCAGTTTTATGGAAAACAAACATACAAAATGCCAAAAAGCTAATAGGGATTGGGGTGGGCAACTAGCTGTCTCCACTACACCCCATGTGCAAACCTGTGCTAGTCAACACTCCTGGGGTAGACATTACCTGCTCACTTCATTAGAGGCCAGCAACAGTATGGAAGACAGAAAAACCTATTGGATCACAGATGAGGATTTTAAAAATGCATAACCCTAGCACAAGTAACAAACAAAAAAAGTAAGCCAGGCACCATGGCACACACCTGTAATCCCAGTAATTCAGGAGGCTGAGGCAGGAGAATCGCAAGGTCAAGGCCAGAGGTAGCAAGCATAACAAAGAGAGAACCTATCTAAAAATAAAAATTTAAAAATAAAAAATAATCTAGAGCTGCAGCCAAGTGATAGAATGCTTACAAATATGTGTGAGGTCCTGGGTTCAATCCCAGGTACCGTGAAGAAAAAAAAAAAAAAAAGAAAAAGAAAAGAAAAAAGTAGAAAACTTGGACATCATCCTAATTAAAAAAAAAAAAATGTGTTTCGAAGGGCATCATCAAGAAAGCGAAAAGACAATCTATAGAATGGGAGAAAATCTTTGTATCCATAATATATAAAGAGCTATTCTGACACGATTATAAAAAGACAACAAGATTTTCAACTGGGCAAACTGTCCACATAGATATATCTGTAAAGATGATAAACAAATGGCCAATAAGCACCTACAAGCATTCAATGTCATTAGCTTCAGGGAACTGCAGATCAAAACCACTATGAGATAGCACTCCACTCACACGTGAATGGCCATTATTTTAAAAAGTTAGATCACAACAGTGTTAGTGAGGATGTGGAGATATTGGAATCCTCATTCACTGCCCATGGGAATGCAGAATAGTGTAGTACTTTGGAAAACAGATTGATGGTTCCTCAAACTGTTGAACATAGACTCACTATATTCTACTCTTTGGTTTATAACCCCCCTAAATAAAAAATATGTTCGTACAAAAATCCATACACAAATATTAATAGCAGTATTGCTCATAATGGATAAAATATGGGAACAACCCAAATGTCCATCAGCTGAGGTGATATACCTTATAACAAAATATTATTTGGCAAAGAAAAAGGAATTACAGACAGATACATTTACATACGGATGACATTAAGCTAAATAAAAGACACCAGTCACATATAACAATGCTGTATGATTCCAATCATATGAAATGTCCAGTATGGGCAAATCTACAGAGATGATAGAAAGTATATTAGTGGTTGCCTAGAGGTAGGAGGTGTGGGTTCTGGGAATGAGAGCTAAGAATTGTGGGGTTTCTTTGGGGAGTAATGAAAATGTTCTGAAGTTGGTTGTGGTGATGGACATAGTATGTAATGAATATACTAAATATACAAAAACCAAGCAAGTTGTACACTGTATGAATTGTACAGTGTGTTAATTATACTTTAAAAATCATAACCAGCTAGAGGAATGAGCTCAACTCAACTAGATGGAATGTATCACAGCTCCACCACCCAGCTGATACCCTGAAAACCCATTGCCCAAGAGCAGTTTGGGAGAGACGTTGCTTACCAACTGCAACAAGCTGGCAAAAGGGTCTCGTGGTACTGTGAACTCATGAATGACCGCTGCTGCCCTACCAGAAGAGTCCAGGATGCTGAACTGAAGGTTGTCCTTTCCCAGCTTTACTTCCAGGGGCTGGGAAAAGCTCTCAGGCACAGGGAACCCAGGGAAAGGCAACAAAACTGGAAATTCACTACTGAGGCAAATGAGCATGAAAAACAGGCATCTTAACAGCAGTTCCTGCTGAGGCGCCCACGTCAGGGGCATCTACCCAGCCTCAGCCATCTGATTGGGGCCTCTGCTGTCAGATGCCACCATGGTCACTGGGGCCACCAGGGCCCTTCGGTTCCGAGCTACTGGCTGGGGAGGGGATCTGCCGCAGGGCCACATGGCCAGACTTCCTGTGGAGACACCAGTGGAGGAGGAAGTAGTGCTGGTGGAGCTCAGGGTGGGATGTGTCTGAAAAGAAGAAAATCGCACTATTGACAGGTACACAGTTCCTGAAACCTCTTCTAATCTGCTTTGCTATTAGTGGGTCACTGGCTCCTTATCACTCCTAAAGTGTCAGCTATCATTCCTCTGTTTATTTTCTCTTATCAAAAATAATCTGAGGTAGAATAGAAATTATTATTATTATTATTATTATTATTATTATTATTATTATCATTATTTAGTATCGGGGGTTGAACCCAAGGCCTCATGCATGCTAGGCAGAACTCTATTACTTTGCTGCACCTCCAGCCCTTTTTTATTTCTTTATTTTAAGACAAGCTCTTACTAAATTGCTCAGGCTGCCTCTGGCCTCGAACCTGCAATCCTCCTGCCTCAGCCTCCCAAGTTTCTGGGATTACAAGAATGAGCCACCAAGCCCAGCCCAGAATGGAAAATTTGAGGT
This sequence comes from Pedetes capensis, assembly GCA_007922755.1. Taxonomy (NCBI): domain Eukaryota; kingdom Metazoa; phylum Chordata; class Mammalia; order Rodentia; family Pedetidae; genus Pedetes; species Pedetes capensis. The sequence continues at coordinate 20,524 of VMDO01019160.1, read as the reverse complement.
ACAAAGAGGCCTAACTGTTATCACTAAATTTTGATTTTTTTCCTTTGAGCTCCCTGACAGAAAAAAATATATAAGTATTTAAGCAATAACTATTGTTTATTTTATTTAAATTAAATCATTTAAATAGTTCTCAATTACAGAAGGGGCTGGGATTTGGCTCAGTTGGTAGAGCGCTGCGCTGCAGTCTCTGAGGTCCCGAGTTCAATTCCCAGCACTGCACAAATGGGAGAAGGACCTGGCAATCCACTCCCAAGGCAATCCCGAAACAGTCAGCCATTGAAAACCCTATGAGGGTCGCTATGAGTCGGATACTGACTCGACGGCACCTAACAACAACAACAACAATTACAGAAAGGAAAAAACACAACAAATTCTCAAAACAGGACAGAGGTACTGACAGAACAGCTAAAGAATTTTCTGATGTTAATTTTTGTTTAAGAAGATGAAATTTAGGCATGGTAAATTATTCTTCAATAAACCCCACAAAGCATTATATTTTATATTGATATATGTTGCTCAGAAGTTTCTGATCTTTCAATTATTTCTACTGGAGCCCTATATATATTAGGAATCTGTTTAAAGTACTTAATTTGTGCTATAATTCACCTTAATAATAATAATAATAATAAACCAGCAATTATTTATGTTCCTTGTAGGTCTTAGCCTTAGGGTGACTGAAGAAAGGGATACTAGAGCATGAGAAAGGTATTTGCCTTCCAGGAACTTAGGAGGTTACACACAGGAAGTAATTTGAAATACAAATCGAAACTTGATACGGATGTGGGCAGCAATTGGGCACCTTCCCTTGGTTACACAGGACTTCCAGGAGCACAGATCATTCAGAACCACAGATGGAAGTAAAGAAGAGGCGGAAGGAGGGTCTGCAGACCCCATCTCAAGAATCCTACCCAGTCTGCTCCATAAGGGGGGGCGCAAGCCTCCCACCCACCCAGGCAGGCTTGACCCCAGCCAGGCCAGAGGGCAGAAACGGCCAAGGCGCTGGCCTGATTTCAGGATGGCCCTCCCCCAGGACAGATGCAACCCCACCCAAACAAGAGGTTTTGTGGACAAAGGAGAGCTAACGCTCTTGGTCACCCCTGGCCCCCAAGCTCACCAGCCCTCTCAGCATGGCTGGGGCCTCCCAGGGGCCAGGTGGCACCAAGGGCAATGCCGCCATCAGCCCCTGGGAAGTGGCATCTTCAATTTGCTCAATGAGGAATATGATGCTATCTTGCTTCCCTTTGCCACCCTGGCAGGGAGAAGGCACAGGCAGCCACATGGGCTCAGTGTCACTTCATAAAAGCCAAGGAAGCACAAGTGAAGATAATGACACCTCCCACAGAATGGCAGGCATTGGCTGAGAACCAGCCTGGCGGTGGCCCGCTCTTCTTCCCGGCCCTGAGCCATGGGTCATGGCTGCAGGATCATGATGATAGAGGTCGAGGCCATGTGTCTCTTTCTCTCAGCTCTAGATCAGCCTGTTAGTATAGAGCATCTGCTTTTGCAAAGATAAGAGTATGTATGGCAAGTATTCAAGCCTGGCGCCTGGGAGAGAGAAGGACCAACATTACCTGTTATGACCTTGTTGATTCCTAGCATTTCAGTCTCTCTATGGGGCACTTCTAATCCCTCCCTAGCTTGGGGGGACATTTAGATATCTCTTGCTACAGTTGGGTCTTCAATGGTCCCCAAAGTCCCATGTGTTGGAGGCTTTATCCCTAGGGTGGTGTTACTGGGAGGTAGTAGAACCTTTAAGAGAGGGTGCTGAGTGGGAGGAAGTTAGGTTATTGGGGGAATGTCCTTGAAGGGGATCCTGGGACCCCAGGCTTTTCCTCTCTTTAGTTTCTGCTTCCCAGCCCCCTCTACCACATACTCTCACTGTAACATATTCTATAGCCACAGGCCCAAAGCAACAAGGGCCAAGCAACCATGGACTGACACCTCTGAATCCATAAGCCAAAATAAGCCTTTCTTTCTTCTAACTTGCTCATCTTGGGTATTTTGTCACAGTGATGCAAAGTCAACTAAACATTCCAGGTCAGGAGGAACACAGCACATCAGTGTCTCGGCAACAAGTCAGGCTGCTGCCTGAAACTGTCTGGAAGCTGACTGAGCTTTTTCAGTAGAACTCAAGGATGTTGCTTCCTTTACTGAAATGTACAGTCATATCACCAGGAAGAAGCAGGAGGTTGGGGGGTGCTGGTTTTATACCCCAGAGGCTCAGCCTCCTGTACTTCCCCACTTGCACCCAGAGCCTCCTTTCCTTTTTATAGCCCATAGCTCACTAATCAATCCTTTTGCAACCAAGGGCCAGAAAAATTCCCCCAAATATGTCCACACCCTAATCCCCACCACATGTGAATAGGCTAAGTTACATGGTAAAAGTGAATGACGGGTGAAGTTGGAATTCAGGTTGCTAATCATCTTACCATAAGACAGAGAGATTCTCCTGGATGATCCTGGATGATCCTAGACTATCACAGGGCAGAAGGAGATGTGATTGGAAAAAAAAGGGTCAGAGAGATGCACTGTCATTAGCTTTGCAGTTAGAATTAGGGGGTATGTCCTAGTTTGTTCCTGGGGCTGTAACAAAATACCTTACACTGGCTATTTTATAAACAAAATAGATTTATCTCATAGTTCTGGAAGTTGGAAAGTTCAATATCAAGGCCCCAGCAGACTTGGTGAGGCTTGCTGTCTGTTGCCAAGATGAAGTGTTCTCGCTGTGTCCTCCAAGGGTAGAAGAGATGGGGCAGATGCTGTGTCCTCACGTGGTGGAATGGGCAACCACACTAACTCCCATCTCTTTTATGAAGGCACTAATCCCATTCATTAGGGTGGCAATCTCATGACTTAATCACTTCCCAAATTCCCCCCTTCCCAATGCCATCCCACTGGGGATTGAGTTTCAACCTATGAATTTTGAAGGGGTGTAAGTATTCAGATCATAGCAAGGTAACAATCCAGTGAACACAGGCAGCCTCCAGAAGCTGGAAAGGGGAAGGAAGCTGACTGTTCTCAGAGCCTCCAGAGCGGTGGCAGCCCTGCAGAAACATCAATGTTAGCCCAGTGAGACTCATGTCAGACATTTAGTCTACACAAAGATAATTGATTTATGTTAAGTCACCATCTTATGATAATTTGCTATAGCAGCCACAGAGAGCTAACACCAAGTCTTTCCTCTGGTCATCTGGTGACATCCCTTCTGTCTCCCAAAATGTAATTCCTAGAGAGGTGCCATATACTCTCTCTATGACTTTTCTTTCACTCTTGTGAAATGCTGCTAGGCTCCTATGCCCTACAAATAAGGGTAAAATCTCTTGTGAGAACCATCAGTGAGAGCCTTCACTAGAAGGCACAGACTGCCCTAGAATGGCATGTTCCTGGGTTGCCAAGAGCACCCAGATTCTACCTGACAAACCTTCAGTGTTTACAGCTCATCACCACCAAAAATGCCATAAGCCCAGATTCATGTAATTAAGCATATGTTAATTTTTAACTAACATTCCAAATTTTATTAGAAATACATATGACTTTCAACCAAAGCTTGTGATCTGCATGAAGTAGCCACGGTTCTCATAATGAGTTTATAGAATTCTAGACAAAAATTTAAAAGACCAGGAAACTTTATAAATTCTGCCCAGCCCTATCCTCAATAAATATTTTCTTCCTCTAAACTTTAAGTATCTAAAATACAGATTGAGTATCCTTTATCTAAAATGCTTGGGACCTGAAATTTTTCAGATTTCAGATTTTCTTTGGATTTTGGAATGTTCACATACATATAATGAGGTATCTTGGAGAGGGGACCCACCTCTAAATTCAGAATTCATTTGCATTTTATATAATCCTCACACACATAGCCTGAAGGAAACTTTTACAATATTTCTAGTGTGCCTGCATTTTGACTGTGGCCCATCACATGAGGTCAGGTGTGGAATTTCTCTTTTTTCCACTCATGGCATCCTCTCAGCATTCAAAAAGTTTTGGATTTTGGAGCCTTTGGGATTTTGCATTTTCAGATTGTTCTTGGTACAGCCTTGCTACCACTTCTATGGCTTCCTACAGGTTGAGAACTCCTGAAAGATATTTCATGTGTGTGATCCACTTACCTCTAGAACTTGACTCTTTAGTGTGTAACTTTTACCCATGTGTTATTTCAGAATGCCTTTTAGCTCTGTGGGTGGTGGGTTTTCTCATCCCATGAGGAGAGTCCCTTCCAGATCAGCTCAGATTCTGACCTGGCAAATGCCCAGCAAGGGCAACACACACTGTAAGTCCTGGGAATCCCATAAACTGATGCAGTCTGTTCCTGGGAAGGAAAAAGCTAAAAGCAAATCCCCTAGAATCTCCTTTTATGGGCCATATGATCCCACTCCAAAGAGAATTAGGGCACATGCTTCTTGTTCACAGGTGTGTGAACCATCAGAACCAATGTGGGAAGCAGTTTGGTATTAAATCTGCTGAAGTTAAAGACATGTATATCCCATCTGTCACCCAAAACCTCCACATCTCAGTTTGTACTCAAAATCTCTGCACATGTGCACTAAGAGTCCTGTCCAGGAATTCTCATACCAGCATTATCCATAACAGTCTGAACTGAAAATGTCTACGAGCCAATGCTAAATAGTGATGTAGTCATGTAATACAATACTACGCATCAGTGAAGGGATTCTGCCATAGGCAAGAACGTGGATGTATCTCACCTTTATAGTGTTGAATAAAAGAAAGCACAGTATGAGCAGATGTTCTAAGATTCCATTTCCATAAAGTTCAAAAAGTCAATGAAATTCTAGTGTTTCAAGATTCAGACTTAGGAGACAACATTCTAAAGACAAGGAAGGAAATGATGGCATCGGAGTTTGATAGTCATTTCTCCTGGGTAGATGAATGGAATGAATATTGAGAATAAGAGGAACTTGGAGCCCTAGCAATGCTCTATTTCTTGATTGTGGTGGTGCTGAAATCCTTGAGTTGTGCATTTTATACATTTTCATCTCTGTGCTGTGTTGCACAATCTTTAAGAGAATATTTGGAAGTTTTAGTCTAAGCTATTTTCCTAAAAAGAAACTCCCTATATTTAAATTTATTTTATGATTTCCCATTATAAATACATTCATGAGTATAAGAGAACATTTGAAAAACATAGAAAAGTGCAGAAAAATGACTTTTAATTCTTTCCCCCAGAAATAAATACTGTTAGTGTTTTGGTATATTTCTTTCTGACCTTTTTTTTTTCTATGACAAACTTTTGATGTTTTTCATTTTATTTAATTGTGCCCAGTGGGTGTTGAACCCAGGGCTTCCTACCTGTTTTTGTTTTGCAAGTGCTCTTCCACTGATCTGTACTCCTAGTCCATATTTTTACTTTTTATTTTGAGACAGGGTCTTGCTAAATTACACAGGCTGCCTCTGGCCCCGAACTCACAATTCTCCTACCTCAGCCTCCTGAGTCACTGGGATTATAGGCACGAGCCACCACAGCCAGCTTTATTTTTTTTTCATTTTAGATGGTCATGTTCAGTCAAGTCTATAGTTTAATATTTTCACTTAACATGGTCTTTGAAGCATTTTCAAAGTTCTTGCATGCTCTCAGCATGATTTTAATGACACAGCATTAAATGACAGATCAATTTAAACAGCAGTTATTTCCCCTTTTTCTATTTGAAAATAGTGTCACAGCACAGCTTTTTCTGTTCAGTCTTTTCTGTATTCCATATTCTTTCCTTAGCATGTGTAGAACCCTTCTGAGACTGCTTAAAGGAAGCATGTCCTCTCTCCAGGATCAGAGGTCGGGAACTGAATGAGTTCAAATAGCCATATCTTCGGTCCATATAGAACAGCCCCTCCCAGAACTGTCGGTTTCCTGCACAGAGCACAGCATGTCCCGAACTGCTGCTATGGCCCAATGATGCCACCAAAACTGAGTTCTTGTCTTTAGGTATGGTGGTTGACATTAGGTGTCAACTTGGCTGGACTAAGGAATATCTGGACACCTGATACAGCATTGGTTCTGGGTGTGTCTGTAAATGTGTTTCCAGATGAGATTAGTGTGCAGGTCAGTAGACTAAGTGGGGAAGATCTGTCCTCAATGTAAGCAGGCACCATCCAGGCAGCCAGGGAGCAGGAGAGATGGCAGACCGAGAAAAAGTCTATCTCCTCAGCTGGAATATCCTCTTCCACCCTTGTCCTGGGACATAACAATACCAGGCTCTCTGGCCTTTGGACTCCAGGGCTTACACCAGAGGCCTTTGGGTCTTCAGGCCTTCAGCCTCAGATTAATTGTTACACCAATAGCTTCCTTGTTTCTGAGGCCTTTCCACTTGGACTGAGCCATGCTACTGACATTCCAGGGTCTCCCACCTGCAAGACAGCCTGCTATGAGAATCTTACCCTCTGGAATCACATGAGCCAATTCTCATAATAATTCCATCTCATCTGTCTGTCTGTCTATCAGTATCTGTCCACCTCCTGCTGGTTCTGTCTTTCTAGACAAAAAGTACACCTAATACAATTCAATTCAGTTGGTAGAATGCTTCTCCACCCTGAGGACCCAGGTTCAATCCCCAGCACTGCAAAAACAGGAAAAGGACATGGTGATCTACTCCCAAAGCAATCCCCAAACAATCAGCCATTGAAAACCCATGAAGGTTGCTATGAGTTGGAGTCGATTTGACAGCACCTAACAATGACAATACAGGTGTACTGAGGTGACCCAGCAAAATTCTCTTAAAAAAAAAAAAAAGATGAGTTAATCAATGAGTTTCAAAGTGCCTAGCACAATTATCTAACAAAGTTTTAAAGTCTCTTTGGTAAAATCAGAATATTAATGACTACTTTTGAAGGAATACCTATGAATGTGCATGAGAAAAGACAGAAAAAGTTTTCCGTATAGGCCTGTCTCTCCCATGAAAACATACAATACACATCAAACTTCCTTCAGGCACGAAGCTCTTCGTTCCTTTTCTCTTGGGAGAGAAATACTCAGGACATGAAATAATATCATATAAAGCATGATTTCTCAGTATGTCTTATGAGGAGATAACATTTATGGGTTTAATCAGAGATACACTTACCCCAAATTTGTTTTCCCCTGGACTCCCACCACCTAGAATCCCTGCCATTTGAGTCATTGCTAGGAGGTAAAGCATTGTCATCAGAAGACTGAATCACTTGCTTCTTCACAATTTTGTCTGGGGTAGTGTTTTTCCCAAGGACAGTCATCAAACCAGCTTAGAATCCCCTGGTGTATTAAGTTAGGTAAATCGGATGCTGTGATAAATAGTACTTAAGTCACAGAAACTCAATAAATAAAGATTTAGTTGCTGCTGATTATGTAGTTCAAGGTGGATTAGTGAGGTATAAAGGGTGGACTTGCATATGTAGTCAGTCAGGGTCTCTGGTTCCCTCCATCCGCCATCTCTATCATCCAATCTAGAGCCTCTGAGTCTTCTTTGGGATCTTCTGTACCCAGTTGGCAGATGACAAGAGGAGAGAAAGCCAATTTAAAGGATTTCTAGGCTTTAGGGACCAATGCCAGGAGTGATTTACATCACTTTTGCCTACATTTTATCAGTCAGGACTCAATTACATAGTCCCACAGAGCTACAGGAGGCTGTAAGCTGTAGTTTCTTCTATCCAAGAGGAAAAGGAAAAATTATAGTTGTTGGGGATCTTTAAAAGCACCCCATAAATAGTTCCCTGTAACCAGCCTGAGGGGCTGACCTCTGGCTGATCCTCAGGCCACATTCTACTCACTCCTTTATCTCCCCTCCCATCGAGTGACCAAAGAAGGCCCCTGACCAGCCTGACACTGTCCCAACCACCTCTATCTTAATTGGCTACCCTTAGCCCCCTGATTGGCTCCTAAAGTACCCTACCTGATTGGACCCCTACCTACCCTACCCACCAATACAAACTGCATCCCAAAATCACCCTATTTAAATAACTGTCCCACCTGTCAGGAAATGCGCTCTGATTGGCTATTCCCAGTACACACCCCCTTTCAGGAGCCTATATAAACAGGCTCCTGGACCCCACCTTCACTGCCTCTGTTCTCCACCTGCTATCCAGACCCCATCACCTTGATCCAGTGCTCCCCAATCCTGTGGAAGACCATCTAGCAAGCCAATGAGTCAAAACCAGGGGCCCCAAAGTGCCGAAAGATACTAGCAACTCATGAAGGGCCCCCCAACTCTTCCCATCCTTGGGAAACAGGGAGGTAGAGAAGGCAAGCTGCAAGAGTCAAGACCACCAGACCCCCAGAGCAGTGGAACACCTGTTGCTGTAGCTTTAAGAGCAGAGCTGTACCATCAGTGAGCCTGCAGCATTCTGTGCTGCTGGCTTTGAGTTGGCACTTATCAGGGGCTGCTTGCTGATTGTCCCTCACTTAGGGAGCAACTCAATAAACTTTCCCATTCCTGTTTTTTAATAGGTCTCCCAAGGTCCTTCTTTGGTGCCTCCGGCCACCCCATCATCCCAGTCCTGTGGGCCCCTGATACCTCCCTGGTGTCAGGGCAAGGCTTTGACCTCAGCCAGGCCTGAGCCGAACCCCGACATATAGTGATCTCATTGCATCACTAGGATGCATATAAAAATTATTAAGTTTAAAAATTAAAAATTTAATTTAAAATTTAAAATTTAATAAATTATTAAATAAATTTTATTTAATTTTTTGTTTTTATTATTATTAAATAATAAATTATTTAATAAATTATTAATTTAAAAATTTAATAAAAAATTTAAAATTAAAAAAATTATTTAAAAAATATATATATATATCACACACACACACACACACACACACACACCCCACATTACCCTGATGCTTCTTAGACAGAATTTCTGGGGCCTAGAAAAATATGAAGCTGAACCACATGATTTTCAGTGGTACAGATGCCGGGGCACTGGCCCAGAGGTGGCTTTTATGATTCAAGCACTAAAGACAATTAATACCTTGTCCTTTCCAAAGATTTTCATTATCATTGACCTTACCTTAGATACCAGGTTGGGTCCCCAGAGCATTTTTGTAAATCTTACAGAAACTGCAACAACTGTAGCATAAGGGGTCCCAGAATGGGTGGCTCCCAACACTCAGATTCTAGCATCTCATTAAGGGTGTGGCTGAGCACAGTGTTTTTCAGGTCTCTTTCCCAACAATTTTATTCTCACTCAGAAAAAGGGGGTTGTGGGCTACACTGAGTGTCACAACAGGTGACAAACCATACAACACACATCTGTTTGCTTTAGAGACCTTATTCATGTCACTGTTGAAGGTGTCACATTATAGGGAAGAATTTCTTTCAAATGTCAATACCACAAGTAGCTTCTCTTCCTTGGGAAAACAGTTTACTTTTTATCTTGAACACTGTGAATCATGACATTTATTGTGTTCCTTCTTTGCATTGCCTGATGGCAAGTTCAGAGTCAAAACTTTAGACCATCTCTAACAGGTATATACATGGGATGGGATTTAGCTCAGTTGGTAGAGCACTGCTCTGCAGTCTCTAAGGTCCTGAGTTCGATTCCCAGCACCGCAAAAATGGGAAAAGGACCTGGCAATTCACTCCCAAGGCAATCCCGAAACAGTCAGCCATTGAAAACTCTATGAGGGTTCCTATGAGGGTTGCTATGAGTCGGACTCGACTCGACGGCACCTAACAACAACAACAAGTATGTAGAACTTAATCCTTTTACATCTTATTTTTCCTACATTAAAACCAAATATTCTCATGTACTTCTTTTCTTATCCTGTTACAGTATATTTGTACATGTTACTTTCTGTTTTGAATGTGAAGTTTATAAATAGATTTTTAGTCATTAAATATGATATTATGAAAAGAAAGTGCATAGAAATATTGGTCATGGTTTTTTGATCATGTTTTAGCCCAAGGAAAACGTTTCTGAGAAATGGCATGCATGAAGCCTTAATCATTGTGTTTAATTCAGTACTAGCTGAGTTTCCACAGACATCTCTAGTAGGCCACATGTACATCTCCAAGATCACCTTGTCCCAGTTGTCTCTTTTCCTGAAACATAATCACCTTCTTTTGGACTCAGAAGTGGTGAAGAACATAAATACCACCAAGGAGTCATGTAGGGTAAATGGCTCTTGGGTTTGATAGATTTTATTCTTTGCCCAAGCCTTTCCATAATAATGTTTAAGACAAATGGTGAAAGAAAACCAGAAAGAAGTTCAGGTATCCTTATGATACCATAAGGCTATTTTTTCCTACATTAAATTTAGTAAGTTTTATTATTTAGTAAGGCTATTTTTTCCTACATTGAATTTAGTAAGTTATAAAAAGGATTAAGAGAAAAATATCTAAATATATGTTCAATTAACCAGAGTTTATTGGGCACTTGTTTATGTCCCAGGCAGTGTACTTTACGATGTTATTCCCATTCCCCCTCCCTCTTTCTCCTTCTATCTCTCCCCCGCTATGCACACCCACACCACACCCACCCACCCGTCCACCCCACACACAGGAAATAAGCACCCACTTAAGGCGGGAAGTATAAGACGTGGTCAGTTTTCTCTTTGCAGGTGCCTTATGGTTTGAAGGAAGTTGCCTCCGCCCGCCCAGGCTTTACCTTCAGCACCAAGGCCAGCGCACCTGGCTCTGCAGAGCTGTACCTACTCCGCAACTGTCAAACGCAGAGCTGCAACAAAGCAATGTACTTTTTCAATAAAACCTGACTTCCTAACTCACGAATTGGGTTTCACTGCTCTCCATGCCGTGGCCATTAGTACCAGGAGGAAAAGTGTTGGAAAAAAGATGAGAATTTCAATCTATTGAAGACTTGCCCCCCTTGCATGCTCTCACTCAAACCCACACGCCACCAGATGGGCTGTAGGATGGTTGAGTGCTGTTCCCTCCATTCCTTAGGGACCCAGTCCTTGCTCAGGGAAGGAGATAAAACGAGCAAGTGATTCTTTTGCAAAGGCGGGGAAGAGAGGAACATACGTGCTCAGGACTTTGGTTTTCTGACGTTCGTGCTTCCGATGGGCTTTTTTTATCCCTGGGGTTTGTGTATAGCTTGTGACTCTAAAGCTAACAAGCAATAACAATCTATAAAAAAGATTGCTATTCCCAACTACAGTAATAAAAATCCTGTGAGGAAGTCAGATCGGACATTATTTCCCATTCCATGGATGAGAAAACTGAGCCCAAGAGATTAATACTTGTCCAAGACACCCCAGTGAGTCACTTAAAAAGGTGAACCAAAAATCTGGATTTCCAGGGTTCTTTTCTACACTCGCCCACTGTCTCCAGGGTCCATAATTCTATGCCCCTCCCTCCAGCCCAATAATCTAAAACCCGAAAGAGTAGAGACCAGCAGAGAAGGGGGGCTGCTGCGCGGATTGGCACAGCTTCCTAGCTTCCTTACTTCCTTCTTTAGAAGCCAAAATCACCTCCGCTCTTGCTCAAAGACAGCCCCTTGCCCACGGCTCAGTTCCTGGCCTCGGTGAGGGTCAGCACGATCCGGGCGCCTCTAGCTGCCCCTTCTCTTCTGAGGGTCGCCAACCACAATGCGCAGGGCCAAACTGGGGCGGAGCAAGGGTGGCGGAGTGCTGGTGCCGGTGCCAGAGCCGTCCAGCGCGCTCTGCACAGAGCGCGGCTTCCTCTCGTTCGCTCGGCGTGCGGCTCGTCCCGGAGCTCGGGAAACTGCGGGGAGGTGGGTAGGCAGCCCAGGAGCGGTGGGGCCGCTCCCAAAGTCCAGAGCTTGGGCTGTGCAGAGCCCTGTGTCCCCCCTTGCTCCCTCGCCCGTTAACAGTGCCAGGGAGAAGCTCAGGGCTTTTCTCACCCCTCCCCAAGTGCGCCCGGGCGCGCTTCCATCTGATTAGAATGTTTCTTCCATCTGATTAGAATGACAGTAGCTTCCAAGTCATTCATTATGAGAAGAATTTTAGTCTGTGAAGAAAAAAGAGTGCCTCACTGTAATTGTGGGTTGTAATAAATGCAAACTTCTGGTGCCTTCCTCTGCAGTATGTAAGACAGTAAAAAATGTGTCTCGTCCAAACGCACCCCTTCCCCAGGCCCATTGTGAAAAGAATCGCTGACAAAGGGGACGCGTGAATATTCAACGCCAAGTCTTTCAGTTGTATTTTCTGGAATCCCTGAGTCGGCCTTTTATTTATTTTTTTTAATTTAATGGGCGAATACCTGTTTAAGTTTTTAAAGCACATGGAAATCGCCCGCGAGCGACCATATAATTTGATTTGCCAGGCAATCTGCAGAGCGATCGCACATCATTTATAATGTTCATTGAGCATTTTGCTAATTGTGTCTGTCTCTGAAAGGGCAGCGCACCCCCTCCCGACCGCGAGCAGCACAAGTGGCGACATTCCCATGGAGCGGCCGCGCCGCAGCTTGCCGCATTCAGCGCGGGCGGCCGGGCCGCGCGCTTCCCCGCCTGGGCGACCGGGCGCGCCTGACACTAATAGCTCGCGGCTCAGGTACAAGCGGGCGCCGCATTTGACTCCATTCAATTCACAACCGGCCGCGCTTGCAGGTGTCGCCTTTTGAAACCGCCACTCAGGCGGCCGCTGTTCACTTCTCGCTGCGCCGCGGGTTTTGTAGCAGCGTAAGAATGGGGCTGATTATTCCTGTGCCCACATGCCGCCCCCTCATGCCCCCACCCCCGTCCGACTCCAGGCTTCTCTTGGCCAAAAGAGGCGTTTGATTCGTTCTGGGCCCGCGGAGAGCCAGCATGGCGGACAAAGCCCTGCTCCCCAGGTAACCTTGGTGCTCCGTGGCCCCAGGAGGGGGCGCGCGGTACTAGCGCACCGGCCTTGCCCTTGCGCTTCCTCTGGCGCAGCCCGGGTGCCTCTGCCCTCCACCCGGCTCTTTCCGGGGCAGATGGCTCTCCCGCCGGGCTTGGGTGGTCTCGGCCAGCGCCTCCCGAGGTGCCCCAGCTCTGCCAGCTCTCAAACGCCGCGCCCCCTTCCCGCCTGTCTCCACAGCGGGGGAGATGGAAGCGGGGCGTTCTCAGGGACACTTGTGATCTCTCCCTACCACATTTCGGAGAGACATTGGGACACTTTTCCTTTTAACTGCCTCTGCGTCTCGGCGTCTCGTGCGCTCAGGCCCGGCACACTGCGGGGCTTAAGGAGACGGCGCACGGTCGCCTCGCCGCCTCCGCTAGCGACGCTCCCGGTGCAACTGGGGCCGCGGCACCAGCGCCTGCCCAGAGAGCGTACAGCTGCTAATTGCCCTTGTCAGAGTCACGGAGCCAACAGCGCCACAGGTACAACCGCACCCAAAGCCCCCGGCTCTCAGATGGTTGTGCGCCTGGATCCCAGAGCCAGGATCGCGCCCCAGGGCGCAGGGCCTTTGGCTGCGCTGGGGCCCACCGTGCCCACGAGCGAGAGGACTGCGCTGCAGGGCCAGAAGCACGCGATGTACCTTTGGGGCGGAGTGGGCGTTGGCCGCAGGACCGAAGTAGGGGAGTGTGTCCCGCCTCGCCTTTATCATCTGATTTCCGCCAGCGTCTAAGCACCACAGCACCCCATTCGTTCCACTGGCTGCGCTCTGTGAACGGGCGGCGGGCGGGCGGGAGGCCCCGGTAGGGGAGGGCCGGGTGGTCCCACTCCCCCGCCCCCGCCCCGCCGGAGCACAAGTGTTGGGATTCCCACGGACCGGCGAGCTCAGCGGCTGGAGGCCCTGGCGCCCGGGGCCGGGAGACGTGGCGGACACAGAGGGGTTTGTAGACTTGGTGACCTCCGCGCTCTGGCTCTGAAAGGGTCTGAAAGGAGCTGTTTATGGTGCATTACCAGTCAAGGGCTCAGGTACCAGCGCCTTGTGTCGAGAAGTCCCGGCGGCCGCCCGTGCTGCAGGTGTCTGCTATACAAACTCCCCGCGATGGGGGGTGTCGGGAGGGCCGCCGGGGAGGGCGAAGGAGGGGCCTTCGCCTGGCCCGAAGCTTGCGCGGTTTGGCTCGGGCTTCTCTTCAGCCATAGGAGTCTGCCTGGGCTGCAGACGGAGGGCCTAGGGGCCTAGGGAGAAAGCAGCGAGGGGTGGGGGCCTCCAGGACATTGTCTGCGGGTTTCGCTTGATGGAGAAGACAGTCAGCAGAGGCTTTGGGCTGCTGCCCAGCCCAGCCCAGTTTCAAGGTTAAGGGCAGAGGGAGATCACAGGCCAGAATTTAGGGGGAGGGAGAGCTCTGTGCCCAGAAAGGGGCATTTTTTCTCAGATGTTAGGCTACTTAGACCCCTAGTGGCCTTCCAGGACTTACCTTGAACTTCCTACATAGGCGCCCCCCCCCACCCCTTGTCTGTCTTCAGGGCAAAGATGGGCCTAAACCCGGGCACGTTAACAGCTGCTCTGGGTTAAAGCAGTAGCCCTTCCTCCAGGGCCATTCAACTCTGACAAGAAGAGACCAAGGAAGGCACATGAGTTACAGAAACATCCACGTCCTCTGTGAGTCACTCTGGGGCTCCTTGGTGCTCCCCAAAACCTCCAAAGCCAAAAACTCAGCCCCTGGACTTCCAAAGCAAACCTCAAAATCTTTTGTTTTCTTAGAAAAGGAGATTGTAAATGGCACTTACTTCTAAGCTTAACTCCCAAGAGCTCTCACCTGTTTCAAATACTGACAAAAAAAAAAAAATAGAACACACACAAAATACTGCTGTGATATTAAGACAATTTGAAAAAAGAATAAGATGTGTTTGATGATTATTCAGGGTCAACTTAAAAGAGGAAGACACAGACAGAAATTCTGAATGTGTCTGAAGGAAACTCCCAAAGGCTGTAGAGGTTGTCTGTCTAGTGTCCTTACTGTGTCTAACTCTAGCTGGAAACCTGCTTTCTTATTGCAACATCACTCTTTTTACAAGTTAGGCTTTGTGGTTCACTGTATAAAACTGACTGATATTCTTAGTGAGAGAACTTGGACCTGAGGTGATGGAAAGTATAAAGAGGAAGATGGTACATCTGAAAAGGATGGTTGGAAAGGAAAATAAAGGGGGAGAGAGTAGACTCCTGACAAGGTGAAAGAAAGTCTTTCCTCTCTTAAAACCTAAGGGTGAATTGCCCATGCCCTGTCTCTTACCACATCCACAACTCTGTATGTCTTCAATATGTTTCCTCCAGAAAAAGCCTCTTTCTTGACCTGGATTCAGTCCTCCGCGCTCTGCATTCTGGCCTGCACTCTCACACTGAAACCTTTTTTTTTTTTTTTTTTTTTTTTTTTGGGCATTTTCATCAATAACTTCCATGTCCCCCAATTTAAGGACAATTTACAGACCTTGTGCCTAAGCCTGTAGCCATACTATGGCATCTGATCCCATCCCATCTCCAAAGCTACGCAGGGTCAGGCCTGGTTAGTACTTGGGTGAGAGACCACCTGGGACCCCCAGGTGCTATAGGCTTGGGAAAAGGACTAGGCAACTCACTCCCCCAAAACAATTTGCCATTGAGAACCCTATGAACAGCAGAGAAGCAGTAACAACACTGTTTCACCTGTTGAACATAGGGTCACTGTGAGTTGGACACTGACTTGACAGCATCTAATAACAGCAATTGTGCCTAACATTCACAGGAACAGGTCCACCATTCATCTCCATGCCCACAGCAGAATTCTCAGTCTCATATTGTGCTCCTCTCTTTTCCAAGCCGGCGTTCTCTACATCACACATCCTAGCAAGTCTCTCTCCACAATACTGCGCCAATCTTTCCAGTCACTACCCAGCTCAGGTGCTCAGAACTCTCAGCTCTTCTACAGCAGCCTTCTGATGGGTCTTCCAGATTGGGACCTTGCTTTACTCTCACCCATCCTCTACATTGCAACCTACATTGTTGTTAGGTGCCAGTGAGTCAGGTCTGCCTCATAGCAGGCCTAAGTACAACAGAAGGAAACACTACCCAACACTGTGCTGCACACGCTATCTTTTTATGTTTGAGCCCATTATTGCAGCCATTATGATTCTTCTTATGTTGAGTTGTGTCACATCAGCAAAAAGAGGTCCCAAGGGCTTTACTCCATTCCCATCGTTAAGGTCAACTCTACTTTGAGGAGGCACCTCTTCCACAGTCGTTTCTTGAACACCTTCCAGTTTGGCGGGGGGCGGGGGGGTGTCATTTTCTGGCACTACATCTAACAGTGCCTCTCTGCTATTCATAGGGTTTTCGATGGCTAATTGTTTTGGGAGTGGGCTGCCAGGTCCCTCTCCCTAGTCTGTCTTAGCCTGGAAGCTCAGCTGAAACACATCCACTATGGGTGGCCCTGCTGGTATCTGAAATACCAGTGCCTTATCTTTCAGCATCACAGCAACACACAAGCCCCCACAGCATAACAGCTAACAGACATGTGGAGGTGCAACCCAAGTATCCTTCCTAATTAGCAAGCTTGACCACTCTACTCCCCTGCTTAAAGTTCTTTGTTTTTCAGCTGTCCATTTCCTGATTATTTCCCCCACATCCCTGGCACTGGGATCAAACCCAGGGCCTCAAACATGTTAGGCAAATACTCTACCACTGAACTACACCCCCTGCCCCCTTCCCTGATTATTCACGAGTCATAAACACATGCTATTTAGTGTTACAGTACTAACCAATTACATACATTATAAAGAAAATGCAAGGCACAAATTTTAAAAGAATGAGAGAAAAACATAGATAATAGTGCTACTAATTTTTCTCATACCCCAAATGAGCTTATCCACTCTAGAAATGACTGGTTTACACAATGCCAAACTCCATAACACAGCTTCTAAGGCTTTGCTTGTTCTAGACCGAGGATGTTTGTTTGCATCCAACTCCTCTCTCTTTACTTCATTCTTAGTAAGGTTCTTTTATTTCACCTATCATAATAATAACCGCCATGTGTGTTTCATGTTTAACCCTAAGTTTGATGAAAAAAGACTTATTATTCTGTCATGAGTGCTTATTACAGTCCCTAGCACAGAATAGATACTCAGTAAATGTGTGCTGCATAAGTGAGCATGATACTTCTCTGAGAAGCTATGTTTTCTATAAAAAAAGATTAGAAAGCAGAGAAAGCTAGCCCATAGGGAATGAAAAGAATGAAGATGTGTAAGACAGCAGAAGGAAGTACAGAGAAAGACAAGGACGGTGTCCAGGCATCTTTCCAGATCATGATGTTAACAGGGACAGAACTTTGACCACCATGTAAAAGAGTTTAAAATAATGAGATAGAATTTTGTGTCTCATGAAGACAAAATAAAACTGGATAGGCATTTAAGGTATGGTATAGGTCTAAGTGACAAAGGCTACTTGGGTTCTTTCCATGGAATTACTCATTCATCTTCAACATATACCTTTTAGTTCATGGCTCTTCCCATTGCCTCAGCATTCCAGCCAGTGAAAAGAAGGAATGTGACCATATAGGACATGTCTTTCTCTTTCAAAGACCGAACACCAAAGGTGATCCTCACTTCTGCTCACAACCCCACTAGTTAGAAGTGAGCTTCATAGCTGCACTGAGTTGCATGAGTCAGTAAATCTAGTTTTTATTCTGGGTGGCCACTTGCCCAGCTAAAATTCTGGGCTTCTCTTACTGAAGGAAGGAGAGGATGGGTGTCAGGGGGAAGTTTTCAGTTTCTGCAATACTTGACACCTCTGTCTTCCCAAGGCCTTGATGCCCTTCCACACTTGGATTCTAGGAGATCTGTGTAGCTCATGCCATAGGCCCCTGTAAATGTTTCAGGTATTTCAAGTCAGTAAAGTAAAATTATTTCAATCTAGTGCACAAATATACTGAATGTTAAACCATGACCCAAGGTCCAGAATGCAATGTGCAACACACCGGTGTATACTTCAGTAGCAACTTCAAATCTCAGTGGCTTAACACAACCAATGTTGCTTTCTAGCCCAAGATGCCTGTTCTATTATTACCTTCACAGGGGGACCCTGTTGATTGTAGTCACTTGAGGTCCCATGCTGACAGATACCATCCCTGAAGCTGTGTTTCTACAACCATGACAGAAGAGGGAAGGAAATGAGGCAAGCTGTGCCCTGGCTCTTCCCTCCTAGGAGTGATAAATGATTTCCACTCATATTTTATTACCCTGACTAAGATATACAGCCCCATCTTGTCTCAAAGTGGGTAGAGAAGGAAGGCTCCCACCAGCCTGGAAGAAGAACGAGGGTATCTGTGTTCTCCTGGCTCCCTCAACCAAAGTATGACAGAAGCTTTTTGAGTGACCTTCTAGTCACTACTAGTTAACAACTAGTAACTTTGCAAAGCATCCAGGAAGTACACCAGGATCCTTCTGTACATTCCCTTCTCTGCTCAAACCTGTCCAGCTGCTATAGAAAATGCTGCCCTTATGCTTGGAACTGCTAAAGCCAATGACAACAGAAATCCTTTGCTTCTTTTTAGATCAGGGGAAGGAAATACAAAACAGATGACATATTTGCAGTTTTGACTTCATCTAGGACATCCTGTACTGCTTTCAGGAATCTGCACATATTCCTAACCCCATCTTGGATTTTCACAGGGTTTGTATTCAGGTGTGGGAGGTACCAAGCTTCTACAAAAAAAAAAAAAAAAAAAAAAAAAAAAAAAAAAAAAAAAAAAAAAAAAAAAAAAAAAAAAAAAAACCAAGTATCGGGAGTATGTGGAAATATAGAAAGACTTTTTTTTAATTAACAGGGTCTCACTATGTAGCCCAGGCAGCCCTTGAACTCATGATCCTCCCTCGTGCCTCAGCCTCCCCATTGCTGAGATTACAGGTGTGCACCACTGCACCCAGTCATGGAAAGATCTTTCACCACGAGGTAAATATAGGGAAGAAGGTTTCCAAGATAGGCAAAGGTTAAATAAAGATGAGATTCAAGGAACATGAGAAAATCCCTGACTAACCCCTAAAATGTTTTTCAAATGAATGCCATAAGGCCACAAATGTCACATTTAAGATTTTTGCTCCCGTGATTTGCGGCATTACCTTTCAAGAGTGCGAACAAAGTGTTAGAGAGACAGAGGTTGGGTTGCTATGTGCTGTTCATACCTTAGTGGAGCAGACGGTTCCCTTTACGGCCTCTCGCTGAGACCAATGGCCCTGAAGTAATCGGCTTTTAAAGAGGGCAAAAGGGATAATTTGGAGCACTGGGCATTCTTTGAGGACACGGGTCTTGGTGGGGCATCTGTGTGGTCATCAGGAGGCCACTCCATGCCTGGGACGGGATGGAGGTATAAAAGGGCTTATGGAAAGGCCAGGAGCCCTGGCTTCACTTGCAGTGAAGACTTCAACATCCCATGAATTTTCTCCTAAACTGGGGAAATCCATAGGTTGTTCAACACCTCTGGGCTTTGATGTTAGAAGCTGAACTCAGGGCCTTGCACATGCTAAATATATGCTATATCCCTGAGCTATGCCCTTAGCTCAGCATCATTCCTTTTACGAAGTCCTCCCTGTCCCTGACTCTCGACAGACAGAGCCCCTATACCTCAATGTATCCCTTACTGGATTGGATTATAATTAATTGCTTATGTCTCTTAATATGCCAAGAATGTGTTAAGGGACAGAAACTGCATCTTCTTCATTCCTGTACCCTTCACATTTTACATAGGGGCTTAAACATAGTTCATGATCAAAACACATTCCTTACAGGATAAAAGAGTTAAGGCTCAAAACAGGTTATTGTTGTACATGTTCTCAGTTTGTCTGCATTGTTTATAACTTCATATATAATGATGAAAAACAACATGACTTTAAGAAATCTGAGTGACTGGCATTGTATAGACTAGTAAGCTCCTAAAGTGAACAAGGTACTCTGCTGGGCACAGGAAACACGTAAGAACATCTAATATATTTTCATTCATCTGAAAATTTCTTTGGGGGCATATTTTTAAATGGACCTAATGAGATGGAAATGTTAATAATCCTGATTTGATAATTGCACACTGTATATATGAACTGAATTATCACTCTGTATTCCACATGTCTGTCAGCTTGTCCTGCTGTGAGGGTTTGTGTGTTGCTGTAATGCTGAAAGCTATGCCATCGGTACTTCAGATACAACAGGGCCACCCATGGTGGGCAGGTTTCAGCTGAGCTTCCAGACTAAGACAGACTAGGGAGAAGGACACAGCAGCCCACTCTCAAAACAATTAGCCACTGAAAGCCCTAATAATAGAGAAGCAGTATCAAATATAATGCTGGAAAATGAGCTTCCCAAGCTGGAAAGCATTCAAGAAACACTGGGAAGAATTACCTCCTCAAAGTAGAGTTGACCTTAATGATGGGAATGGAGTAAAGCCCCTGGGACTTCCTTTTGGTGATGTGGCATGACTCAAACATGCTGCAATGTTGGGCTCAAACATAAAAAGATCACATGCACGGCACAGTGTTGGGTAGTGTTGCATTCTGTTGTATATAGGGTCACTATGAGTTGCATTCAATTTGATGGCACTTAACAACAACATCCAATAAATATGTACAATTAAAACACCAATAAAAATAAAATAAAATAAAATGTACCTAATGTATTGTTGTTAGGTGCTGTTGAGTCAGTCTAACTCATAGCCACCCTATGTACAACAGAACAAAACACTCTCT
>VMDO01019159.1:0-40341 GCA_007922755.1 Pedetes capensis | reverse complement strand
TTTCTTTTGGCAGTACTCGGAGGTTGAACCCAGTGACTTGCACATACTCAGCAAGTGCTAGGCCATAACCCTAAGTCCTTCTTTCATTATTTTGTTTTGAAACAGGGCCTCTCTCCAAGTTACCCAGGCTGATTCTGCCTCCACCTCTCAAGTCACTACCATTACAGACATGTGCCATCATGCCCAGCCCATTTAGGTAATTTTTAAAATGTGATGTTAATTTGTATTAAAATAAATATATATGCATGATGAAAGGAGGGTCAATATTTTCTATATGTTAATATTTCTCAAACCTGAGTAGGTGATAGAATCCGTTACTAAAGGCTCTCCAAAGAAAACTAATAGGGGATGGGATTCATTAGGGGAACTGGCTCCAGCAATGTTGGATACTGAGAAATCCCATGATAAAATCTCTACATGTTGGAGAACCAGAGAAGTGGGCAGCATGGCTCAGTGAAAGACCAAGTGATTGAGAAGCAGGGGGCTGTTGTGTCATTCCCAGCGGCCTAAGAGTATTCTGAAAGGCCGCAGGCACAAGTCGGTGATCTGAAACCTGGAGAATCTAGAGTTCTAGCAGGACAAGATCAGTGACCCAGTCCAGAAGTGACAGAATTCACCTTCTCTCTCTCTCTCTCTCTCTCTCTCTCTCTGTCCCTCCCTCTCTCTTTCTCTCTTCCTTGCCTTTTTTCATTCTCTGTGGGCTCTCAGGATAGCATGGTCCCTGCCCACAATGAATGAGGGTGCATTGTCCTTACTGAATCCACTGATTCAAACACCAGTCTCTTCTGACAACATTTTCACATACAGAATAAGAAATAGGGCTTTATCAGCCATCTGGGTTTTTGTTAACCCAGTCAAGTTGACACCCACAATGGAATAATGCATTCTCTTTCTACAAACATGGAAATGTCTTTAGTCTCTTCCATACCCCCACCATCTCAATACCCATATGCCCACTACACACACACACTAATGCACCAATTGTCACAAAATGTTCCATACAAGTATTACAAACAAATTGATGGACATAAAATGGATTTTTCAATGAAATTTAAATGTAGAGAAATGCATTCAGCAAATACTTATCAAGTATTTAATATTTGTTAAGAATTGTGCCAGGAAGCCAGGCATGGTGGCGAATGCCTGTAATCCCAGCAACTCAGGAGGTGGAGGCAGGAGGATCGCAAGTTCAAGACCAGAGGTAGTCTGTATAATTTAGTGAGACCCTATCTCAAAGAAGTAAAAAAAAACATGGGCTGAGGGTGTACCTCAGTGATACAGCATTTGCAAACCATGTAAGTGCGAGGCCCTGGGTTCAACCCCCAGTACTGAAAAAAAAAAAAAAAGAAAGAAAAGAATTGTGCCAGGAATTAGGAATTTGGGTTAGGGGCAAAGTAAAGGTGATAGATAGCAATCAATAAGCAAAGTGTTTTAAAGCTTATTTCAATTTTAGGAGGCATCATGATATACATCTGTGGGCTAATATGATCAGAAATGACCAGGGTCCAGAGACTAAGTATAGATTAATTCTGAAGAGGTAACACATTAGCAGAAACTACGCCAGTGAGTATGGGTCAGGGGGAATGTCTACAGGAAGCTTCCATGCTGTGGTCAGCAAACTGAACACCATGTAACAAATGGGAGAGAACAGTGGCTGCAGAGAAGATGTGAGTGGGCAAATACACAAGACATGAACTTCTGCCACAGTTATAAATTGGAGATTTTAATCTACTAACATTGAAAGCCTTTGAAAATTTTAAGCTGGGAGTGGTATAGCTATCAATGAACTAATGAACAATGACTAGAAATAGGGAGCATCTAATTATAATACTGCCTGCAGCTATACCACTGTGGCATCCAATCCCATCAGATCTCAGAAGAGCCTCGTTAGTCGGGCCTGGTTAGTACTTGGATGGGAGACCACCTGGGAACACCAGGTGCTGTAGGTTTGGGAGAAGAACTGGGCAACCCACTCCCAAGAAACAATCAGCCATTTAAAACCCTATGAATAGCACAGAAGCACTGACAATAGTGTTTTGCCTCTTGTAAGTAGGGTTGTTTGAGTCGGACACTCATGCAATGGCGTCTAACAACAACAACAGTTACAATTCTGCTGATTACTATAAAAGAGAATTTCACTTTACATGCTGTAGCTTTATATGTGGGCCTATGGAACCATCAAGAGTCAACTACCTACCAAGTTCCAATTTCCATTGTAAAGCCAATTGGCCATTGGTAGAGCTGTGAAAGGAGGATTCTATGGTTCTTTAAATAGTGGCAGCAGCCACAAACTGAAGGGCAGCCTTATGAATACATAGTGTAGATTAAACTTGATGTCTCACATCAGTCTCCAGCCTCCCCTACATAAACAGCACAATCCACATCAGAGGTGTCATCTTTGAAAAGTAAGTACAACAATATCAACTTTACTGTCCCTGACTTAGATTTTGACATTTACTTCCCCTGAATGTAGCAGGCTCCTTATCTAAAGAGTCTGCACTGTGACAGACCATGGCCCTTATGAGTTCCCGCAGGCAGTGTAGGGTAAGTCTGGAGCCAATTTATCAACATTGATGGCTTATTTTGATTTCAGGTCTGTCATTGCTCTCTAGCTGACTCATACAGCTAGCAAGCAATTAGCTGGATCCTCTAAAAAGCACTTCTTGCAGGTAAGCAGCAAAAACTTTCCACGAAGACCGAAAGAGTTCCATGGGAGATGCAACTCTTCAGCAAACATAATCTTCCTAGGCTCAAATTGTTACTGGAAAAGGGAGTTGGAGGTTTGAGCCCATCAGCTGGTGACCAGAGGGTGATTTCATTCCCTGGCTGTGTCAGTTTTAACTTCCTTCAAGTTGCTGATGGCTGTGGCTATGGTGTTGTAGTAGGAATCTATTTTTGGTCAAAGATTTAGGAGAAAATGGTAGCTTTGAAATGCCTAAGGCTTCTTTGCCAATTTGGAAAATTCAAGGGAGTTGAACTGAATACAGTTTTATAGATAGAATCCATCTTACAAATATTTTCATAGAAAAGCGAACTCTTAAAGCCTATTTCTCTTGGGGTTTCCTTGTCTGAAGCATGTAATAAGTTATTCACTGGTCTGACTAGTGTTTGTAGCTGCAGTTGTTACACAAGGGAGCTTTACAAGGAAAAATGGGTTGGGAGTTTTGTAGTAGACCAAGTTTCCACTTCAGAGTTTTACTTCTAGAAAATAGGAAGAGAGGACAAGAGAACTGGCAGCATTTAACACCAACTCCACAAACATAACTAGATGATTCTGAGCAAAACAAATCTGCTGGCTAGGATGAGTATTTTCAACTTGCTCCTTCAGATTCACTTTCCACCCCCACTGCCCTCTTGGTGGCCTGGAGTGCAACCCCAGTAACGGATCCCTTGACCTCTGGCTTTTATTTGGGCTTCGTTTGATGGGAGAGCAGCAGGAAATCAGAGGAAGGAAGGCGAATGTGGTTGGGATGCTGAATGTTGTTGGGGATTCTCCCAACTGGGCTGTGAGGTGCAATGTCCCTGGCTAAGTCCACAGGTCCTGCTGGGTGGCCCTTTTCCACATTTGTGGCTCCTTTCTTTAAGTATTGCTAAGTGCCGCTCAACTTTTCAGGCCTAGGGCTGTTTCCACTCAGCCCTGTTCATCCATACTTTCATAAATAGCCCTTTGTTAAACACCCCTCAATTATTTGGTTTCTATCATTTATTCATAGTTCTCATACGTGTGTGTGTGTGTGTGTGTGTGTGTGTGTGTGTGTGTGTGTGTGTGTAAAATCTATGGCTGTTTTACAAAAGAAAAAATTTAGATTTATGATCTCCAAACTCAATACCCATTTTAAACAAATCAACCTCAAGTTACATGCCATGTACAATATATAGAACATCAAAGTCTTTTGGAAAGTGAAAGAAGCACCAGCCTAGGGCTTGTCCACCTTGCATGCCCCTGCCTCTAAGAACTGTAACATTACTGTATCTAAAATCACAGCCGACAAACATAGTCATTGTGTATCAGGCAGGAAATGAAGCTTCAGGCATTTGACATCCTAACCAATCATTTCTTACTTGTATAAATTTTCTTTGTATAAGTTTTCTTTGTTTTAGTTACCTTTGTGGAACTTTGTTGGAAGTTTTGATTTGACATATAACACATTATAATTCTTCTCCTTTAAGACTGTTAGAAATGGGCTCTTAATTTTTCCATGCAGAAAGCCTGGTTACTGTTGTTGTTGTTGTTGTTGTTGTTGTTGTTGTTGTTTCAGGAATAGATTCCTGACATCCACCAGGAAATGCCTACAGGAAAAGAAAAGTAGTTTATATCAACTGAACATTAAGATTTAATTTCATTATTTATTAAGTAGGAATAATGATAATGGGAATTAAAAATAAGGAATATGTGACTGGGACACATGATTTAAGTAAATGTTAGTAGTTATTGATTATCCTTATTGACTAGTCTACTGATCTCTCAAATGAAAACTTGTATATTACCACTTATAGGAAGGTAGAAAATATCTGAGGATAACTTGGCGATTTATGGATGGATGTGGTACTTGTAGAATAAATAAAATTCAACTGTCTTCTTGATTGTGCTGTTAACTCTTTCAACAAAGACTTACTGTGAATCATTTAACTAGATTTTTTTCTTTTCATGCATGTTGAGGATATGGAAGGTATAGGACAGAAGAAAAACACAGTTCTCAACAATGTGAAAGGTCAAATTGCTAATGTAGGTAAGGAACTATGGTTGAATCTTAACATGGATGACACTATTAAGAAGAGACACAAGTGTCTTAATCTAATGGCTCCTGTTATAATCAGAAACTAGCATTTTAAGTAAAATTTCATCCTTTAGTGTAGATATCAAATGAACACTTTTCTTTATGCTTTACCATACTGCTTAGGGGGAAGTCTGCATACTTAATCCAAGGTCAGGGAAAACATTCATTTAATACCTTCTTCTTATCTTCATTTGTTTTCAGTCTTGTTACATTGAAGAGCAATTTGACAAGTTGACACTCATCTTTTCCATATTTCAATGCTATAATACAGAGAACAATAACATATCAATTAACTTTAATTACCCTCTGGCTTGCTTCCTCAGATACCTGCCATTGTAAGCAGTGTGCTTTTATGAATAGCCTCCTGACAGGGAAAACCTCAGAAGGTCTATAACTCCTTTTACAATCTCTGCCCAGGGTCTCACAAAAAAAAATCATTTAATATATTCCTGCATGTTGCCTCATTTCTCCATTATTCTCAGAATTCAGATCTTGTCATTTATAACTGAATATTAAAGATAGAGTGATGGAGTCAAGAATGGAAAAGCTCCAACAACGGTAAAACGAACTCTGATTGCCCAAGCAAGGAACTGTGTGTTCCACCAACTTCTAAGTTTGTACTAAACAGACATGAGGGTTTCACTGTGTGTCACAGTCCTGAAGTTCAAACAGCTGGGGAGCAGCCCCCAAAACAACTGTGTTCTCCCATTCTCACATTGCAAGTCAGACATGTGATGCCTAATTCAGCTAGCACATGTAGACACGTGCTTACAGTGAAGTCCAAACAACTATGCATTTAGCAACATTAAAAATGCCACATGCTAGGAATTATTTATCCTCTGAGGTGAGCTTTGAATAGTGTTAGACATGAGATTAATTCCCTCTCTGAAAGGCTTTTCCAAGATGGTGATTCCTCTAGATTAACCTGTCCAGAGATGCCCCACGTGATCAATCGTCTGTCTAGAGACCATCTGTGAAGCAATAGCCAAGAGGATAGATCATGATGTGTGTGCCCCACTCCCCAACTCCCTGCCTCATTTCATTTCTTTCTCCCTCTTGTTGCTATTGGATTGAACTTACCAATTAAACATCAATCATCTAGCCATCCATCCATCAGTCAAACAATCAATCAAGTATCAAGAATCAAAACATGTTCCTTGAATCCTTCTACTTATAATAAATTATATGATTGTCCTCCTTGATCCAGAGTTTCCCTTCCTGAGGTTTCAGTAGCTCATGCCAACTGTAGACAGTATAAAACCTTATAAATACAGTATAATATTTTGGAAGACTACATTCACATAACTTTGCTGTTGTTGTTGTTGGGTGCTGTTGAGTCATGTCCAACTCATAGCAACCCTCATAGGGTTTTCAATGGCTGACTGTTTCCTGATTGCTTCGGGAGTGGATTGCCACATCCTTCTCCCATTTTTGTGGTGCTGGGAATCAAACTCAGGACCTCAGAGACTGCAGAGCAGTACTCTACCAACTGAGTAAAATCCCAGCCCCTCACATACCTTTAGTTACAGTATATTATTATAATTGTTCTATTTTATTACTGTTGTTGATGCTCACTTTCTAGGACTATATATATATATATATATATATTGCAATATATATATATTGCAATAAAGTTTATTAATGCATATATAATTATATATATATGAATATATATTGCAATAAAGTTTATTAATTAGTCCTATTAATATATAATAATATATAATATATATAATATATATAGAGAGAGAGAGAAAGAGAGAGAGAGAGAGAAATCATAATATATGTAGGACTCAATACATATCTGTGGTTTCAGGCAGTCATTGTCATTCTTGTGACATAGCCTCTGAAAATAAGGGAACTACTCTATTGCAATAAAGTTTATTAATTAGTCCTAGTAATATATATACATATATATATATATATATATATATATATATATATAGAGAGAGAGAGAGAGAGAGAGAGAGAGAGAGAAATCATAATATATGTAGGACTCAATACATATCTGTGGTTTCAGGCACTCATTGTCATTCTTGTGACATAGCCCCTGAAAATAAGGGAACTACTCTATAGCTAACAAAAGAGATAAGAAAGTTTCTTTAATGACAGGACTTAGCCTGAGATAATGTCCATATATGTGAAGTTTGTCTTTGGTGCCCAAATTCCCACACTCCCATTTTCTGGTACTTTCCAATTTTGGTTGAATTCCTGGCTTTTAGGTACCTAGTAAATTCATTCTGCTCCTAATGTTCCCATAATTAATTTATCACTTAGTGCACATTAATAACATAATTCTCATCAGTAATTCAATATATTGCCCCTTTCAATGCTATTGCATTTCTTAATAAAAAAAAACTTAAATTGAGGATAATAATTATCCTCAATGAATCCATATCTAACAGTAAAATTTTAAGTATTATGATATATAGTGCATACGGGAATCAATTTGGATGAAAAGAAAACTTTTTCATTGCCATTTAACTTATACAAAGCTGATTAAAACTCAGGCTCTGGAATCCATCACATCTGGACTTGAATATCAGCTTTGCTCTTTACAAGGTAGGTGACATTAGATAGGTTACATAACTTATCTGCTTCTCATCTGTAAAATGAGGAAAATACTAAAACATAATTCATAGTTTCATGATGAATGAGTTATTACATGTAAAGTACTCACCTGCATAAAGGATGTGTTTATACTCCTGGGAATTACCTACCTTCAAATGAAGCAACAGCCTCATTTCCACGACAGTGTGAGCACTTCTTTAATTAGAGGAGGTAAAAATGTTAATGCAATAAGAGAGACTAACTTTTAGCTTGGTGAAAATCAAGTACTTATCCTTTTCCCAGTTTGAGAAACTATTCTGTTGTCAACATCAAGGTAATGACACATAAAACTCTACCACTTGATTAAGACACCAGATGTGAAAGTTATGCCTAAAAATCTGCAGAATCATAGTGTGAATTCACCAGCTCCTATGTGTAGGAGCCATTGCTAAATTTGTTCAGTACTGTGGGCTTTCTTATACTTTGTAAACAGCTATTTTTTATATTCCTTGGAGACTAATATATAAAGTTACTAGCACAAAGAGTTCATGTACAAGCAGTAATTTGATGACTTTGGCCTCTAGTGTTCTTCATTTAGATGCTAAGCAATTTTATATCTGAAATATAAAGTTGACTTAAAAGTGAATTATGATGCATAGGAAAATGTCCACAGTCTTCATAGTTATGTGGTATTTTGTAGAAAATAGTGGTGAAATACCTGTAATTCAGTGTTGCTCATAAAGAATGAATTTGCCTCTTCATTATTCTGAACAACTTTGTTTGAAGGAGAAGGGGAGCAACATCTTTGGCAGAGTAAGTGCCCACCACACAACCAGCCTAGGCTCTACCACCTGAGGATCTGTATCTGGCAAGATGAATAAAGAAGCTTCAGGCCATGGGAATAGACAACCCCAATTCTGCCAGCAGATTCATCTCAAGTCAGTCACAGGCTCTCTTTGACTTGTCCTCACTACAGAAGGCGAATGGAATAATGCTTTATAGGGCACAGTCACTCACAGCAAGTTGAAAGAGAAAAATGAAAGCTGTCCAATCATACTCTTCCTCTTAAGACTTCCACTCCTATTTCAATGACCAAACTAAATGCCATAGCACATCTAACTTTATGGAAACAAGGAGGGGCTATTTCACCATGTCCAAGAAGGGAGAGAGCTGGAAAACCTTGGAGCACAGCCTCATGACAGCAATGATAATGGAGCACCTCAGTTTCCAGTCTGTGGACTTTGCTTATGATATCATATTCTGTGATGGGACCAGACGATCTATAATACAACCAAGATATTCATTATTATGAAACCAAAGAACACCGTATAAAATATGACATTTAAAGAAACTTGCCATTGATAGTAAAAAGGCTTCTGAGCCATAGTGGTATTAGATGACATTCACATAGGCCTTTTCTCTATATGTTTTTACCAGTTCTCTATTGGTGCTTAATAAACCACTTTAACCCTTTGACTACCATTGGGAGTTGTGTATAAATTTGACTGAAAATCAAGTAAGTGGTGGAAAAAGGCATTTTATTAACTCACGTTATGCATTCCAATGATTTTGCTAATTGTTTTCTTGTTTGTTCATTGAAATGAAGAGTTTCTGAGAATAAAATACTTGTTGTCATATATTTTTATTTGAAAGGGGTGGTCAAAGAGTTAAAACTTAGTAATTCAAATAAGCACTGATTTGCTCATAATTCTGCAATTCCGGCTGAGCCAACTGGTGATTGTTTGGATCTCAGCTGGGCCCATTCATGTGGCAGCAGGAGTGGTTGGAAGGTCCAATGTGGTCACTTTCACTTTTCTGGTGGTTGGGTCAGGCACTGCTGTGCCCCTTTCTCTGGGATAAGTTTTCCTCAATGAGTCCAGTCCAGGGAACTTTATACCGTAATCTTAATGCAACAAGAGAGAAAAGAGGGATAGCCAAAAGCCTTCTTGAAGACAGGTTACAGAAGCCACACACCTGCACTAAACCATGTACAAGGCCAGTCCTGTTCCAGGGGAGGAGAAAATAGACTCTTGATGTGAGGAGCTGCAGAGTAATGTGGCAAAGACCAAGATTCAGGGATGAAAGGAGCTATTGGTCCATCTTTGCCAACAGTCTGCCACAGTTGCAGAGGATGGGGGCCCTCAGTGCCTTCATGGACTGCCCTGCATGTGTACATGCAGCCCTAAAAAGATGCCATCATTTCTCAGACATTTCTCAATGGTTTTGTTTCTATTACAAATTAACTGCAATCTGGAAAAATAACTTTAAAAATGCTGCTTCCATCTGGGGGAAATGAGGAACTTTCCCTTGACTGATTTTACACATCCTGCCATTCAGCACGGGGATGGGGGTTTACCTCAGTTGGTAGAGTGCCATGCTGAACTCTCTGCGGCCCTGGGTTCTATCCCCAGCACTGCAAAAATGGGAGAAGGACATGGTAATCTACTCCCAAAGCAATCCTGAAACAATCCACCACTGAAAACCATACAAATAGCAGAGAAGCACTGACAGTGCTGGGGATAGCATAGTGTCAGGGAATGTTTCCTTCTGTTGTACATATGGTTGCTATGAGTTGGAGCCTACTCAATGACACCTAACAACAACAAGCCATTCAGTACATTAGTGCCTCAGAGAAGCTCTATGTGTCCGCTTTGGTAGCATATGAATGATGAGCTCCTTACAATTTCTTATTCTGTTTTCCTTTTATTATATTTTACTTATTTCCTATGTCAAAACTACTTCAACAATTTTGTAAAAGTAGAATGAGGAGAAAATCCTCCACACAATATATAAATCCTCATCATCAATATAAACAGTGATCAACACCACCTATTTTAAGGATTTATATTGTAGCCCTTTCTTTTTTGAGGTCTATATAACCAGTAAAGATATGAATAAGCAAACACCTCAGTTTTTTTGGTGACCTCATGTGTCCCAGGTGTGTTGGCACACAGCATGCCTGTAATTCCAGTGACTGAGGAGGTGGAAGCAGGAAGATCACAAGTTGGAGGTAAGAGAAAGCCTGTGTAGCTTAGTGAGACCCTGACTCATAATAAAATTTTAAAAATTAGGGAGGGGTGCAATCCAGGGGTAGAGCACTTGCAAAATATGTGCAAGGCCGTGGGTTCAACCCTCAAGAGAGAGAGAGACACACACACACACATACACACACACACACACACACACACACAAAATCCCTACTAAATTGGTAACCTTAGTTACCTTAATTGTACCTGAAAAATCCCTTTGACTCTGATGTACTATATAACCTAATCATCATATTCAAAGGCCCACTATGTCAAGGGGATGGAATTACACAGAGCATGTACACAGCACACTAGAGGACAGGAAACTCAGGAACCATTTCAGAATTCTTCTGGCCACAGGTGCACTATCACAAAAGTGTGCCATACACTACTAACATGTACTAACTCTGTAGCATTTAACCTCTAGGGGTATGTTTGAGTTGGGGAGAAAGGTAATTCCTAAAATAATAAAAACATAATGAACAGAGTTTTACAGAGTAAGTGAAATCCCTTGTTATTACACAGATACAAGTTGTCACTCTTTGCTAAGTGTGAGATCTGGGTATATTTTACATCATGAAAATAGACTGGTGCATTCTATTCCAATTGCCTAAACCTTCCAAAGAAGATTAGAAAATATTCAGTAAACCATATTTCAATATTCCAGTTTTGATGTACAGAATGGGAATATTTAAAGATCTATATCGTAATGAAAAAGTCAAAATCTTTGTTAAAATTGTACATGGCTTATGTGATTTTGAACTTGATCTTCTCCGTGGGATCTAGGTTGTGCCTCAGTATGAATCTTTCATGATCCCTACTTTAATACATATTTATCTGGGGTAATATGACACCCTTGAGTTCACGTCCTTCTTGGACTTGACCTCCCTGATTCTCTGAATGAAGCACAACTAAGGACTTCTTCATTTAGCAAGAGGCAGTTCAGAATGTGACTTCATTGTGCCACAGTGGGCACTCTTTGCGGTTGGAAATCTTAAGCCAAACTAAACAGGTTCAACAAAATAAATCTGTAGCAACAGCCCTGTGACTGATTAAAATAAGTGTCACTTTGGATTTTCTCTGTTTCCCTGACTTAAGAGACGAGGACAGTACTATACAATTTAGGTGAGAATTCTCTACATCACAAAAAGACCCAGGGATTTCTATCTAAAATTTAGTTACCTCTAGAGAAGTCTCCAGGGCTGGGATTTAGCTCGGTTGGTAGAGCACTGCGCTGAAGTCTCTGAGGTCCTGAGTTCAATTCCCAGCACTGCAAAAATGGTAGAAGGACCTGGCAATCCACTCCCAAGGCAATCCCGAAACAGGCAGCCATTGAAAACCCTATGAGGGTCGCTATGAGTCGGATACCGACTCAACGGCACCTCACAACAACAACAACAAGAGAAGTCTCCAATTTTTCTGCCTAGGGGGAGCTTCAGAATCAGCACACTGCATTTATACAAAATGGTTATTAATCTCCTGGCTTTTGAGGATAAGATTGTGCAGGAATCACTCTGTGAAGTCCCCTCCACCACAAACTTGTGACAGTAGGCTCTCCACAAATTTTGTGGATTCTTTGTTCAGTATTAAAAATTTCTGAGGCAAATGATCTGAAGAAAATCACCAAAGATAAGAAAGTTCTTTTAGGCTGAGGTGGAAAGAGAGGGTAAATAATCTGTATGTTGGCAGCTGTTTTAGATCTCAAGTATAAATGAGTCATAGTACACTTGAGAACCTGTGTGTTTTGTAGTAGGACCCCTCACTTTGAATTTTTATTCTAATAATCAGGTACCAATAGGGAAGGCCTCACACTCCTAAAAGTGGAGGATGCTTCTAGAAATATGATTTTTAGGACTGTTGCAGGGAATATTCTGAATGATCCTGAGCCCCAAAGAAGAATTATGAAGTATCACAATCCAGAACTAATTGAAAAGATGTCATTCCATCTGATTTTGTCCAGTGCTTGAGTGTTATGACTGCTTGGAGATAGTTGAGAAAAAAGGGATTTTATAGACTCAGAACTAATGTCTGAGGCCACTACTAATATGTCCATTTTCTTAAGTGATTTCAAAGATACTCTGAAATGAGTTTGGGGAATTTATGCCCTATGTGCCCTAACTCATGGAATATAACTTTGGTTCAGTAACTTTTATTCCCACCCACAATCAGGTTCAGCAAACTATGCATTGTTTACTTTGGGATACTAAACTGATTCATGTCAACCTCTGTAGGACACCAAACTAATGCTCCTTGTCAATTCTTTTACGCAGTATGCCAATTTATATTTAAGGTCATGCTGACATTTTATTCAGGGAGAGTGAAGAATATCTTCCTTTTCTACCTTCTTCCATATTTGTGGTTTGCTCTTCAGGGAAAAATGTGACTTCTATCTTTGGTTCAGCCACATTGATAGTCACAGTCTAACACATTGATGGTAGGTAGCATTTGGCAATGATCACATTCAGTTAACAGATATTCTATCTTGTCACAATTTAGAATGCCTGATGTTTGGAGGAGCTATAAACCTTATTTACATATTTGCCTTTGCCAACTGTAAATTTCCCTTTTATCGTTGCTGGCCTTATGGGGCTGTAAACATTTGCCATTTGCTCCTTGAAAGTCCACCCTGGAAAAAAAAAAAACAACCTGAAATAACAAATGTGGCCCTGTTTTTTCAATCCTTTGAAAGAAATTCAATCTCTCCAAGGATCCATTTTCATTGTGTGTGTCTGTTTGGTTCTTTTCTTTCTAATTCAGTTTTTTTTTTTTTTTTTTCTGCAAGAGTCTTTCTTTTATAGCCATTTATAATTGAGGGGAAAGGTGTGAAATACTTTTTTTCACACAGCATACCTTGCAAAGGCAAACCATATGTTATCTGTTTTCCTATGTATTTTGCATTGCCAGTACCATATGCCTTGAATGATTGATCTTACCGTTATGAGGGAGCTAAGGATACATATATTTTAAGTCTCTCTTGTAGGAAATAAGATATCCCTCTATTGCTCTTTTAGATTAATGTGTTAAAAGCCTCTGCTCATCTCTAATGCATGATCCATAATTTACATCAAAATTTCAATCACTTTAAGTTAATATAGCCATTTCCTTAATGAATCTTGTTATTAGGATCTGCTCTGATTTTCACAAAACAATCTAGCCATAGTTGTTTACAATCTTTGATTTGGCTTAAAATCTGAGTATTCATGGTATTTTTCATTTTAATTTTTAAATCAATAAATAACTTGTATTATTTTAAAATAAATGTCCTCCATATACCCCTTTATGAAAAATATATTCTATATTCATCACCCTTTTTATCTTTTATTGGATTTCATGAGACAAAGGAACAATGAAAAAAATATATTGTACTAACAGACTTATATAAATATTGTGAGAGTCATCTCTGAAAGTAAGGTTGCTTATTTCTTATTTGTACCCATGAGATTTACAAGAGTAAGTCACATTAATTCTGATGGGATTTAGTCGTCAAAATTTTCTCTGCATCAGCAGAAGGGAGGAATGTGGGCATAGCAAATGAGAAAGTTGAAAAATGAATTTCTGTGACTTAAATTTTTTATTGTAGTTGTTACATAATTAATATTGCACCTTAATACTAATTCAGCTAATGATAGGCATAAATACCAGGTATATATTTACTCCATTGTCAAAATAGACACTGGCATACTAGTCATGGTTAAACTCAGGGTTGGTAAACTATCTTCATGAGGGATATCAGGCCACAGTATACATCAAATGATCAGGTCAAATTTATTATTAGGTATTCCAAAGCATGCTGATATTGATGTAGATTTTTTTAAAAAGGTTTTAATATTTTTCAGGCGGATGGTCTTAGGTGACCAAGGGTCTTATCTAAATCAGAAGGGTGGGATTTGCCATACTGATCTTCATGAGGCCTGGTAGGGGGATTCCTTCCATAACACAGTGGTTTTCAAACAGGGCTCAGGAAGCCATTTAACCAGGAAGTATCTACCTTGGAAATATCTAAGGGACAAGAGATTGGAATGAATAGGAACAGACAGGGCTGTGGCCTACTACTTCCACTCTCAGGCTGAGGCCTCTCTTCTCTGTTTACACATGAGATTTGTTATAGAATTCCCTCCAAAGAAAGATATTGAGGGTTTTTAAAAAATCATTGCAAAGCACTGCAATAATATGAGCTTCTAGTTGGAGTCAAGACATCCTCAGATAGATGAAATCATAAAAGAGGAGCATCACAGTCAGGACTGAAGCAGACTGGGCCATTCATGTGGGAATTGGGATTAAATCACATTATGTCCTCTCTCTTTCCTGCTAACATACAGATACATATTACATACACACACACATATACACGCATATCTCTATGCATACACATATGTGTATTTATATTCATAGGTGTCAGGAGAGAGAGACAGAGAGACAGAGAGGGAGAGAGAGAGAATGTACAACACAACAACACATATTGTAGGCCATCTATTGTATCCCCTGGGCTATGCTAAACACTGGACCTATACAAGAGAGCCAGCCAGACATGGTCCCTGCCCTCGTGGGAAGACAACAATAAGCAAGTAAGCAATAAACAAATGAATTATATTTATACTATGAGAGCTGGTATAAATGAAATGAACATCGAGGCATAATAGAGAATGGCACAGATAGAGATACTAGTCAGATACTAAAAGTTTTGAAGGAGCCTGTCCATCTGAAGAATTAGGGAAAACTGTAGATGTGACATTCTCAGTCCTACTTCTGGATGGCCTGGACCACAGAAACCTTTTGAGTGAGATTATTTTCTCTCTGGAGGTAGCAAAGACATTCCTCAGTGTGATCCATACTATTTTCAACTTGGTCTGAGAAAGCCCTAGCTAGATTTGTGTATATAAGTCTTCCTATGATCTGCTGAGGGGAAAAAAATGATGACAAGATTTTCCTAAGGACTAGGATGGGGCTTGGGAAGACATGGATGTTGATGCTTCCTGATGTCCTTGGCATTTGGAAGATTTTCTGAAGTTGGGGCCAACGTCAACTGCTCTGTTTTCAATCTGAGAAACAATCTTAGCGATTATTTAGGCAGGCAGGAATTGCAAACTGAATGTCTTCACAAATCCAGCAGGTAACACATGAAGAAGCTACCCCGGTGACAGGGCTGGAGAGTGCAAAAAGGACTCACTCCTAAGGATGTCACTGGCCCTGGCCACAGGGGAATACAGGAGCAGTGTTGCCTGATGCTATGGTTCCAAAGGACCCAAACATCCAATGTTACTGCAAAAGATCTTCACTTTTAAAAGTGAGCAACTAATAAAAAGATTAAAACTGTGGGAAACATCTTTAGGCTAGATTCAAATTGTGAGACTCAAGTTTATGTGCACTATCTAATTTGTTCAACAGCCCCTTTCCTATTTTCCAACAAGTATAAGGAAATTCGGTGTTTTCCTTAGGTACAGACATGTGTTGCCTAGCAGTTAAGTATAGAGCCCTCATCTCCTGATCTCATCCAGAGTTTTGTTCTACCACTTCCCACCATTCCCAGGGGATAAGTCTATGGCTCACATTCAGGAAATAACTACTAAATTTTCAGTTCAGTAACCATCTTTGGGCTGGGATTTAGCTCAGTTGGTGGAGCACTGCTCCGCAGTCTCTGAGGTCCTGAGTTTGATTCCCAGCACTGCAAAAATGGAAGAAGGAGTTGGCAATATACTCCTGAGGCATTGAAAACTCTATGAGGGTCTTTATGAGTCAGACACAACTTGACAGCACCTAACAACAACAACCATCTTTACCAAACAACAACAACAAAAAAACAAACCAAAACCTAACAACCCTAAACAAGAGGCTAGAAAGACCTGAACTATTCAGAGAGCAAAACAAATAGGAAAAAGCAATCATGATGAGATGGCTTTAAAAGCCTCAGGATCTCATTGCATCTTGGGAACAAAATTGCATATGCATCTGAACATTAAAAACTATGCATATTTTATAAGATTTTTAAGAAATTTATTCTCTGCTTTTGGGGAGAATTTCACCCATGAATACTGGTCGTGACGTTCTGAGGTTAGTGAACCCAGTTAGAAAACAAGGAAGCCAGAGAGAGAGAACATTTGTGTGTGGTGGTGGGTGATGGGAAGTCAGGAATAGGGAAGCCTGAGGGGAAATTTGTTATGATATTTATTTTGGCACATGAGTTTGAAGTAGGACATGTCTGGATTGAGCAGACAGAACAGGGGGCTAACCAGATGAAGATCAAAATTGAAAGTCCATTCCTGTGGGGATGTCAGAAGAAAATACATAGAGAGAAAGGGAGAAGAGAGAAGGCAGCAGGGGAAAGAGGAGAAGCAGGGCAGTGGGGAGGAGGAAAGGATCTGGTGATAGTCAGAAAGACTGGCCAAGACTGGACCTTTCTGCCACAAGCAGCAGAGAATTTCCATATAGTCCTATCACTTGATCTGCCTCCTGTCTGTTTCTGGGCCCTTCTTGCCTGCCACTAAGGGAGAAGTGGAGCCATTCTAGAATAAGGACTTCTACCCGCTGCGGGACTGCTCAGGGCCTCAACCTCTCCCACTGCCAAGCAAGGGCTGTGCCCATCATGTCTCCCCAGTCACAAATTGGTCCTCATTATCTTATCATTAGCACATTAACAGGCTGTCATCTCTGCCCACCTACCACCCACTTTTCTCCTTTCTTTTACACCAAAACTCTTTGAAAGAATTGTCAATATTTGCTTTCTCACCTTCCCTGCCTATTCCCACCTGAACTCACTGGAAACAAGCTGCACCTCCAACATTCCCCAGCCACTAATGTTTTTGTCAAATGTGAAGAACCTAAATCTAATTTTCAGGTTTTTGGTTCTCAGCCCTTTCTTGACCTACCAGCATTATTGAAACATTAATCATTCCCTCCTCTTTCGAGCCCTTCT
The DNA here is from genome assembly GCA_007922755.1 of Pedetes capensis. Classification (NCBI taxonomy): domain Eukaryota; kingdom Metazoa; phylum Chordata; class Mammalia; order Rodentia; family Pedetidae; genus Pedetes; species Pedetes capensis. Next base: position 23,080 of record VMDO01019159.1, on the reverse strand, counting down.
CTTTTCTCTGCTTCCAGGGCATCCTGCTCCCTTGGTTTTCCTCCTTCTCCCACCTCACTGGCTGTTCCTGGTCACTCTCTTTGGTCACTCTTCCTCATTTTCCCTTTGGTTCATGATGGAGAGTCCCAGATCTTGCTCAAGTCTTTAGACCTTTATTTTTTCTCCTTCTGCACACACATCTTTCATGATTTTAGCCTTGATTTTTAATCAGCAACCAATTATATGCTGATGATATGCTAATGATTATTTTTTATTTTTCCTGCAATAGTGGGGAATTGAAAGCAGGGCCTCACGCTTGCTTTGCAAGCACTCTACTACTGAGCTGCACTCCCAGCCCATTTTTTGTTCTTTATTTTGAGATGGGGTCTTGCTAAGTTGCACAAGCTGCCTCTGGCCTCAAAATTGCCATCTTCCTGCCTCAGCCTCCCAAGTCGCTGGAGTGCACAACCGTGATCCCTTACTGATGATTCTTAAATTTAAATCTTGACTGTAGATTGTTTTCTTGAACTTCAAATGTCCAAATATAGTGGCCTTCACAACATCTCCTCTTAACTTAGTTGTTAAGAGATATCTTAGTTATCTCTAGTGAGATATCTAGATATCTAGTGATATCTAGTGAGATATCTAGAGATACCTCTAAGATATCTCTAGTGAGATATCTTAGTTATCTCCAACTTAACCTGCCCCAAACCACTCCTTCTCCCTAAATCAACTAGTTCTAATTGCTTAGGCCAAAATCTTCTATTGATATCTGTACCAGTCAGGGTTCTCCAGAGAAATAGAACCAATAGGAGATATATGTATATATCTCTATATGTGTATAGATATGGATATGTGTGTATATCTATGTATTATGCCTGCAACCATACCATTGCGGCTTACTATCCTGTCAGATCTCAGAAGATAAGCAGGGTTGGGCCTGCTCAGTACTTGGATGGGAGACCGCCTGGGAACATTAGGTGCTGTAAGCTTGGGAGAAGGACCTGGCAGGCCACTTCCAAAAAGCAAGAAGCCATTGAAAACCCTATGAATAGCAGAAACACTGACAGTAGTGTTTCACCTATTGTACGTAGGGTCACTATGAGTTGGACGCCAACTCAAAGACACCTAACAATAACATATGTATTATATACAAATATGCATATATGTATATGTGTGTGTGTGTGTGTGTGTGTGTGTGTGTGTAGAAGGAAAACAGGAGAGAAAGAGAGAGAGAGAGATTGAGATTTTAGGGAATTAGCTTATATGATTGTGGGAGCCAGAAAGACCACAATTTATAGGGCTAGAAACTTGTGCTAGATTCCTATTACAGTCTTAATGCAGAATTCCTTCTCTGGGAAAACTGTTTTTGCTCTTTAGGTCTTCAACTAATTGGATGAGGCACACCCACATTATAGAAAGCAACGTGTTTAATCTAAAATTGATTGATTACAAATGTTAATCACATCTGCAAAATACTTTCACAACATTTAGCCTAGTGGTTAACCAAACAACTGGATATCATTGCCTAGCCAGATGAACACAAAACAATTACTGGGTTATCCTGGATCCCACTCTTCCTTTCACATACCCAGCCAATCCATTAGCATTTAGTCTTGGCTCCACCTTCTAGATATATCCACTGTCTTATTGGATTACTGGAATGGCATCCTAATAGTTCTCTTTTCTCTTCTCTTCACTTTTCATTTATGGTCAATGCAGCAAAATATTCCTGTTAGTTAAACTGGATCATATGAATCCTTGTTTAAAATATCTGATGGCTTCCTATCATCTTTAAAATAAAAGCCAAACTACCAATGTTGGCTATAATGCCCTATACACTTAACTCTTCCCCAACATTCCTCTGATCTTAGATTCTACCCTCTCTGGTTTATACCACTCCAGCCATTTGGCTTTACTTGATGTTCCTGGGAAATTTCTACTTATAAACATTACAGTTTCTGTTTCCATTATCTGACAATGTTTTCCCACTGAATATCAACATAGTCTGCTCTTTGCCTCTTTTGAGTCTCTGAACAAACATCATCTTTCCAGGAAGACCTTCTCTGACAACACTATACAAAGTTGGAAATCCCACATCCATCCCTCCAGAATTCCTATTCTTTTTTTATATGCAGAATTAGTTATATATTAGGTTTTTGTAACAATAACAAAAACCTCCAAACTCCCAAAATTTCAGTTCTCCTTCAAAATAGTATATCACTTATTTGAGTATTCTTGATTAGCAAGCAATTTTTCTGCAAATGGTGATTGAGAAACACAACACATCTTTTGGCTCCACCAAACTCTGGCCTTTGAAGCCTGATGTGTTCAGTACATGGTTGGGGAATGAGTATGTAGAGAAATTACATCCACTTCCTGAACTACATTATGGCATGCATCACTTCTACTCTCATTATGGTGACAAAAACTTTTCAATGTTTCTACCTAGACATGAAGGAGGCTGAGAAATTAAGTGCCTGGTAATTATTTCCTAGTAATATCTTTACAGGAGGAAAAGCAAAAACTTTGGTGGAATAGTTTTTTTTGTCTGGATTCTCTCACATCTGCCTCCCTTGCCCCTAATAGCATTGTCTTAGGCTGTTTAAGCTACTAAAAAAGATTACCTGGTTTATAAACAACAGAAATTTATTTTCTAACAGTTTTGGAGGCTGGGAAGCCCATGATCAATGTACCAGCAAATTTAGTGTTTGGTCTGGGCTGTCTTCCTAGTTCATAGACAGCACCATTTAGCTGTGTTCTCATGAAGTGGAAAGGACAAGGGGGCTCTCTAGGGTTTCTTTTATAGGGGCACTAATCTCATTCATGGGCTGGGGTTTAGCGCAGTTGGTAAAGTATTGCTCCACACATTCTGAGGGCCTGAGTTCAATACCTAGCACCACAAAAACAGGAAAAGGTTGTGACAATCCACTCTTGAAACAATCAGCCATTGGAAGTGCCATGAGGGTCGCTATGAGTTGGACACGACTCGACAGCACCTAACAACAACAATCTCATTCATGATAGTTCTGCCCTAATAATCTAAATACTACCCAAAGACTATGCCTCCTAATACCATCACATTGGGAATTATGATTTCAACACATGGATTTTAGAGATATGAACATTCTGTCTATAGCAAACAATAAATTCCAAAACATCATAACTTTATTTTCTATTTTGTTGTTGTTGTTGTTGTTGTTGTTGTTGTTGTTGTTGCTGTCTGTTACTCTCGACAGAATATATTATCCATGAGACATAAATTTTGGTTGTTTTAGTCACTGGTACGTTTTCAGAGCCTTGAACAGAATTAAATAATTTTTGAATGAATAAATGAATGGATAAATGGCTAGTTGGATAGATGGAGGAATTGGAATAACATAATTTATGATACCCAGCTATGTCTGAATAATCTGAAGACTTTGGGCCACAAGCAGTCATTCTGATGGCAGAGATGAAAGGAGAAGATGAGAGATAGTCTAAGAAACATGTTTATATGCTCATTGACTTTATCTTAATCCCCTTATCTAGTAATTGGATTTCATTATTATGTAACTTTTAAAAATTGGTTTACTTAAAATTGTAACATGGTTATCATTCTAATTAAGCTAGTTGTAATAGAACCTGCTTACCCCACACAGTCTTACATGGCACCTAGATTGAGAGGCACAGAATAGATATTGGTTAAATAAATAACTAATCATAAATAAATGTTTATTGAGTTTGATTTTCCCCACCATAAAGACTGATTCTCATTAACACTTCAGTAATTACATACAAATATGGATATATAGAAGAATACTGCTTAGTTTTCTGCTGATGTTTCATAACACCACAGAGTGGGTAATTTATAAACAATAGAAGTATATTTAGTTCATGGTTCTGCAAACTGGGAAGTCCAAGAGCATGGCACTTGCAAGCATCTAGCAAGGGCTTTTATGCTACATGATGCCATGGTGGAAGAGCAAATGAGTACACAGGAGACACAGAGAGAAAACTAGGCCAAAGTCATCCTTTCTGTAACAAGTCCTCTCTCACAATAATTGACCGATCCACTCCTCAATAAAGGCATTAACTACTCATGAGGACAGCACTCATGTCCTAATCAATTCTTAGAAGTCTCATCTCTTAATACCATCATGGTAGTAAATGAATTTTAATATGAGTTTTGGAGAGGACATTAAAGCCACAGCAAATAATGTCCCAAGCATTTTTGAGATCATTCAGTATTTCTTTTAAGGATAATAAAAATCATCAGCCTCATCCTTTCCAAGTTCTTGCTGTCACCATTAGAGTACATTCCATTTGCAGAACAAATCCAAGTTGAAGGTTGAAATGCAGAAGGTGAAAGATCATTTGTCTGTCTGCAACTTTTTGCTGACTTAAAATCTGAAATTTTCAGTGTGAGAACAAGGAGATTTGTTCATTTGCTATTTTAATCAATTCTGTCTTTAGTAAAAATGCAAACTTTCTTGGAAAACATAATACATCCATTGCAATTATCACCATAGTTCAAGACAACATAATTTTTTTGTTGTCTCAGGGGTTGAGCCCAGGGTCTTGTACATACTTTGCAAAGGCTCTGTCACTGAGCCTTTTTAAACAAGTCCCTTTTTAAACTTTTTTATTCTGAGAGAGAGGGTCTAACTAAGATATGAGACTGTCTCTGCCCTTGAACTTGTGATTCTCCTGCTCAGCCTCCAAAGTAACTGGGATTTGAGGTTTGTGTCACCATGCCCTACTAAGATGACATAATTTTTGAATGTTGTTTTATTGAAAATCACCATATATTTAAAAAATACAAAGATGTATATTCCAGAGTGCATTGAAATCAGCAGATATGTACCTGCATATTTTAGTCTCATATATGATAAAAGGGCAACTAACTTCTGAATTAACACATCTTATATTAATTACTGACATTTTGTAGTAGCCCAAAGGTCATTTTGAATGATTCTGTTCATGCATGAATCTGCAGGACTTACACTAATCACACTGTACCTAATGGAATCACAGATGACCTAACTGGTTAAATAAGAAAGTTGCTTGGAAATTATTTTGTTTTATATTATTCTGATTGTTTGGAAATATTTCAAGTATTTTCCTCTAGCACTTGTCCTCATAGTGTTCTATTATTCTTAAATAGTAGAAAGATTTTTGTGACTCTATGTAGATATTGAGAGCAATATTATTGTTGTTGTTGTTAAGTGCTGTTGAGTCAGGCCTGACTCAGAAACTCTCATAGGGTTTTCAATGGCTGATTGTTTTGGGATTGCTTTGGGAGTGGATTGTCATATGCTTCTCCAGTGTTTGTGTTTCTGGGGATGGATAGACTAAACCCCAACCCCACTGAAAGCAATTAGCAATGAAAAATCAGGTACTGAAAAACAAAATAAACAAAATAAAGCCACCATGATGGAGAAAATAAGGATTAAGGCTGTACAACCACTAAACATCCTCATGGATTGAATGTGTGCTGTGTCTCCTTACCATTTATGTTGTGTGCAATGGATAGACTTTTATCCATATTAACTGGTGAAAGTTACTCAGGGGTGTCAATCATACCATGATTGTCCATAGATGGCACACACCAAAAGCAGCAGCAAAAGTGAATTATTTATTTTTATTTTGTTCTATTGTTTATTTGCAGTGCTGAGAGTAGGAACCTAGGGCCTTAGGTATGCTAGGCAAGTACCCTATAATGGAGTTACATCTTCAGCCTTTGGTTTTATGAGACAGGGTCTCATTATGTAGCCCAGGCTGCACTGAAACTCATGATCCTTCTGCCTCGGCCTCAAAAGTGCAGGAATTATAAACATGGGCCACCACACACAGCAAGAATTTAATGGAAGTGGCAGAGATAAACCAATAAATAGATGATGTTTACAGTGAGGTTCCCATAACACCAACAGCATCAATGTCACCTGGGAGCTTGTTAGAAATGCAAATTCTCAGTATCTAGCCTAGAACTACTGATTCTGAAACTCTGGGGATGGAACCCAGCAGTCTGTGTATTAACAAGTCCACAGGTTCGTCCTAATGCATGCTCAAGTTGAAGGACTACTGTAATAGCATGCTAGGGTTCGAAGAAACATGAAGGTACCAGAGAAAAAATTGGTCAGAGGGACACAGAAATAGCATTTGGGGAAAAAAGATTATCAGACTAGTTCTATGCTTTTGGTAGAAAACTGCAAAAGATTTGCTTAAAATTGAAGATTCCCATATGATCAAATTTTTCTAAGGTGAAAATTGAAAAACATTCTTTGCATCAAAATCTCTAGTAAGAAAAGAACTTTAGAAACTTTTGAAAACTCTTTATAAAATTATAATTTGGGGCCTGATTTTTCACCTTGGACCTCTTCATGGGCGGTATTAGCAGGTTCCCTAGGACTCTAGTCATTGAAGCAGAAGACCAGCAGCCTCATGCTTCACTGTGACCACAGCTGAGAGCCCTGGAGCAGGTGGTTTATGGGCCCAGGAGACAATATTTGGGGGTCAAGTGTTTCACTAAGGTGTAATTTTGCACCTCCTCAGGCATTTAATGTGAAAGGGCATCCTCAGTCATCCCACCCTTTTAGCAGGACAATAGTCAAATTTCTCATTTATTCTTAAAATTATTGCAGCTTTGGTTACCCTTTGCTATTGTTGAAGGTGAAAAGCTTAAAAATATGTAGGGAGGAAGTGATGGAATACCTCAAAAAATTACATTATAATAAATCATCAGCTAGGTGGAACTCATCCAAGTGATATGAAGGAACTATAGAATGAAGTAGCTGTGCTACTAACAAAAATAGATAATTTATCATTTAAAACAGCCACTGAACTGGAAGACTGGAAGGCCACCAAGGTGATACCCATCTTTTTAATAGGACCAAAGGTGATCTCAGAAATTAAACATCTGTGACTTTCATGTTGATGCTAAGAAAAGTGGCTTTATAATTAAAATGATCCTTATATAGTCTCAAACATAGTTTTAAAAGACCACTCAGGGTTCAAAATTGTTATTAGGCCTAGAAAATTTGCCTACATTCCACCCACATTATCTTTCACAGGATGGACTTCCATGCACACATCCTTTGAGGTCTAGATCTCCACAGGTGTAGGCAAACTATGGCACACACATTTGTGAATTAAATAGGCAATACGTGCAAAGTCCTCAGCACATTGTGGCCTGGAACAGTAGGAAGATAACATTTTTAAGATGTCAGTGATTGCTTGTGTTTTGTTTTGGATGTTATGAATCATATCCACCATCAGCAAAAGACACGTGGGCAATAATGTAAGCATGCCCATTCTTAACCCTCCTCCCCTACCTTAGTTCTTACTTGGGGCCATTATTAGCACTTTTTTTTCATCTTGTATGATGTAAATGGAAATTTTATCTCAACAACAAAAGAAGGATTGTGTCATGTATGGTAGGAATGTAGAGAAATGGTGGCCTCATAGGGCGTGGTGAGTAGAGGAGACAAAAGGTGAAGTGAAAGGAAATCCTTTTGACTATGTTGTATGAAGAGAAGGGAATGGATGCCTTCAAACGATTTCCAGAATCATGGGGCAAGACATGTTCCTCTGAAGCTCATTGTCATCAGTTTGTCTCAGCCTCAAATCTAAGAAGGGGAAGGAATTCATATTTGTTGCAAATCAACCATTACCCCATTAATTCTCCTGAAGATCTAAGGAGGAAGAGCATTATGTTTTAAAGATGTTATTTAAATTTAGGTGTCAAAGAAAGTGGCCAGCCCAAGATCACAATAAGCAACAGCTGGGTATCATAACAGGTATACCTGACACTGGGGCCCATGCTCTTTCTACATACCTACTTTTCCTAAGTATAATAGGAGCAGAATGGCAGTTTTTATAACACCTTATGAATATTCTGAGATCTGTTGGCAGAAAAAAAAGAGGAGTTAACTGAATATAATTTGTTTAAACACTGAAGTCATAATACATTCTTTCAATAGAATCTGCTAAGGAAACTGAGATGACAGAGGGAAATCACAAGTTCTACTATAGATTAAATGGACAGAGTAGAAAAAATTTGCCACTTAAAAATGGCACATTTTCATCAAGAACATGAGTAAAGTGGCCCAAGAATGTAAGTATTGTGTATATGCTGCCTGTATTAATAACCCAGAAGACATACAGAATATTATGGGTCAATATTTATTGATAACACAGTTTTAAGATAAATTAGGAAGAGAAAATACGAAGAAAGTCTCAAAAAAATATGATTTGACAACCTAAGACCAAGCAACTTCTTTACAGCCTTCATATAGACAAGTGCAAAGAAACATATACATTAAATAAATGTGTATGCATACATACATTTATTTTGTTTGATGGCCCATTTAGTAATCATATCCACGATGAATTCCAAAATATCTATAAACCTCTCAAGGCAAAGATAGAAGCATCAGTTTCAGAACTGAGTAAAAATATCCATTTCCCATGCAACAGCTGTAGCAAAAAAAAAATGTCCATACAATATGTAAATTAATATTAGGCCACATTAAGAAGTGTGGCAAAATGGTGCAATATGCCTAATATTCTGGCATGCAGTTTTTGAAATGTGTTGCATGCTCACACTTTGATCCTATGTTTACTTTCGTCACTCTGTTCACAAATGAAACAGTAATAGAAGAAAACAACACCAAAACAGTCCAGAAATGTGTCATGAAATTTGCAAGAGCTGTGAAGGGGGAATAGCTTCTCTAAGAAGAGAAACAGGAGCGATGAACATAGAAACTGGGGCAAGCAAAAGGACATGCCGTGGGATGTGCTGTGGGAAATAAGGAACGGTGTTAAGAAAACAAGCTGAGACCCTTATTTTCTTTTCTCAGCAGCAAAGAAACAGGAAGGCACTCAGGGAAACCAAACGCCAGCAAATCTAAAGGGAGCTGGGGAAACAGACTGGGAACATGGCATCAGTAATTCCATCAAGGTGCTTGTTTGGTTTCAGCTAGACTCAAACATTTGGAGAAGGTTTGTGAAAAGAATTCCACATTGCTCTGAGTTCTGGCTGTTTATTGTCAAGAATAAAATTACAGGGAGGCTCAACTCCTCTGCTTCAGGGCACACGCTGCTGATCACCAAGCTGGGACTGGGACAAATGTCTCCCTACAGCCCCGTGTTGCACAATTAGGTGTATTATGGGGGTGGTTTACATCTTCTGGAGCACGGAGCATTGGCCAAATTGGAGACAGGGTAGCAGACTCTCTGCCTCATTGGTCTGTTCTGGTATGGTAATTATTATGTCCACACGCTGCTCTTTTAGGTTTTACAAGTTTCCAACTCACATGGGTGCTGCCAAACAGTAGAATGGAGATATGGCTCTAATCCCACTACTGCTACAAAGTTCACACACATTGTCAAGAAATGTCGGATTTCCTAATAATGGTTTCCCCAGGCCTGGGTGAAAGTTGCTTGCTCTGTCATCTGCTTCCCCCCCTTAACCACTAAACCCATTCTCATCCAGCACACTAGCTCTCCTCCATTACCCTTTCCCTAGGCAATGTCCTTTGACTGGTTGTCCAAATACCAACTACCTCCCCAAAACAACAACAACAACAACAACAACAACAACAACAACAACAACAACAAACCACCATTTGGTTTTTGTACAATTTAAAGTTGCTACTAAGGTTCTTGTGATAGTTTCCTGAGTGAACTCCCTGGGTTTCATTTTGCATTTGGGGAGCTAAATACAATTGCTGTCCAATTGAAAGGATTCTGACTTACTGGAGGCTGAGGTAAAGAAACCACATATATATGGGGCTGCGATTTAGCTCAGTGGGTAGAGTACTGCGCTGCAGTCTCTGAGGCCCCGAGTTCAATTCCCAGCACTGCAAAAATGGGAGAAGGTCCTGGCAATCCACTCCCAAGGCAATCCCGAAGCACTCTGCCACTGAAAACCCTATAAAGGTTGCTATGAATTGGATACCGACTCGAGGGCACCTAACAACAACAACTATATATATATATATATATTTGTTTTGAGTACTCTTTCTCTCTGACTAGTGAACATTGGCCTATGAAGGTAAATCCTGTACTATCCTCCCAAGGCAATTAATGCCAAGCTTCTATCTTTCTACTGGTTAGTAATAGAAGAATGTAATAGTAATAGAATAGAAGAATGCTAGGAAGACCTTTTTTGCCTTCCTCTCGCCTGGACCATCGGCAAGGAAACAGCTCAACCTTTTTGGCCCAGATCTTCAACCACCAACAAGGAAACACCCCATTCTCGCCTGGACCACTGATGAGGAAACAGCTTTCCTGCTCTCTTGCCCGGATCTTTGGTGAGGAAAGAACACTCTCCCACCACGACCATCAACAAGGAAAGAACCCCGCTCTCCGCCTGATCACTCACGAAGCAAGAACTGTCTCCTTGTGACCACCAAGACCACCAACACAGGTGTTTTCCCCTGGAAGGCAAAAGCTCCTGAGGCTTTTCCTTTCTCCCATCTCCGCTGGCGACCTGAGGGCTGCAGGAGTCTGCGCCCCACACCCGAGGGTCCCAAGTGAATTGTGTTTAGTATCTGTGTGTGAGGTGGCGCTGCCCTTCCAAACCTCCAGGCTGGACTGGGAGGCACGCACCCTACATAGAATTGGCCCCTCTAAGGTGCCCCTCTAAGCAGTTGCTGGTTGTATTATCAGCAAAGGTGTCTGAGTGAAGAGCACTTATCAAATGGAACTTAGACCTTGTCATAGTCCCAGGCTTAGGGGAGTTTGGTGCCTAAACTTGGACAGGCTGAGAGGCCCAAATCAAGGACAATACAGTGACTATAAACCATAAGGAAACTGTATTGACATTCTTTAGAACAACCCATCATAAATTTGTGAGCCTTTCTTCTATATCTAGGGCACTACAAAAATATATTTTTTGGTTTTTGACTAGAGTTCTAATGGTTACTGGGCAATTCAAAGGCTTTCCCATTTGGTGTCATTTTTATCTTCCCTCTCCTTCATTTTTAGCAGTAAAGGAATTTTCTAACTTTTGAAAATGCATCTATCTGAATAAATGCTTAACTGCTGCATGGAAATAGTTTTCATTGGCTGCCTATTGCCATAATGGAGCCTCTGCCCTGTCAGTTATTGAAGCTGGTGATTACAGTGACTAATGCAAAGCCTACAGCCATTCTCCTCCGCACGTCCATCAAATACCCATATGAGGCATATAAATGGGATCAGGTGGGAAAAGGCAATAAGTCATATTTGATGAAGTCCTCTTTTTTCTTCTCTTCCAGTTGTCTTCAGAATGGATATTTCTGTTTGCCCCAGACTGGCAATATTACATGCTTTAAAGCCTTATGAGTTGCTAAGTTTGTAACGGTATTCCTATTTCTTGGTCTCTTAACTACAAGAAATCAGAATAATCTTTACAAAATTGCTAAGCAACAGTATAGGACAGTTGGGTACCATTTTGGGGAGCCAAATGGAAAGAATGGATACATTTTTATATGCAAAAGTGGGGAAAGGAATTAAGAGAAGCAGTGATTTTTTGTTCATTTTATACTAGCATATATTTAGTTAATAATGAAAAATGTATGTCAGTACCACTTGGCAAATTTCACTCATTTTTCCATCATAGAGGATAAATAATGTTTGACAGTACAGAAACTGGGTAATATTTTATAATAATATCATTGTCTACAGTCCCTGTTAAGCAGAGCTGCTGTGGTAGAGAGACAATGTGGCATCTCAATCAAGTTGGATCAAGAATGGGTTGCAGGTCCTTAAAAAGTTGTATCTTGGAGAAAATAGCTAAAATTGATGGAGTTCTGGTAGGAGTGATTATCATTGGGTGAGGGATTTTGACAGCAGAGACAAACTTTGCTTTTGAGAAGTCACTCATTAGACAAGTCAGGTAGACTTTTTCAGTACATGTGGGCTTCTGATTGTAAAATCTGAGCAGATATGATAGCAAATCTGGAATACCTGTCACTCAAAGATAATACATGATAGCCTCAAACTGGCATATTGCTCTGGCTGTTTTTAAATTCCCAGGATATTGCATTTCCTAAAACAGATTTACAGTGAAAGTTAAACTTGAGACCTGCACAAGTCAATTAAGTGTCCTTTATAATCCCACCCATTAGAATTTCTTAAATTCTGCTTCAGATGGGGTGTTCATAACTTAAAGAAGAGAGCTTTTAAAAAATAGGAAACCAGTATACAAACATATACCATATACATTGCCATTTACTGCATTTTTCTATTACACATAGTGATATAAGGCTTGTTAAACCATGTAAATGTGCCTAAACACTTCTACTTAGGAACACTCTTTAGCCTCATCCTAATCACATGAAGACTGGGTGTTTGTTACCTGTTCTGTTGTCTTCCAATCTCAGTTGTTATGGCTACAATCGCTTTGTTTTCTTGTCCCTCTGACATTGCAGTTCCCATTAGCCGTACTTATAGTACATCATTCTTACTTAACATGTATGGGAAAATATTTAGTCACTCAGTAAGAGCAGCCTACCTTGGATCCATTACATACCATTAAATGAATAGCAGAAATCTAGAAATTTCTATGAGATATAGGAATGGAATGAGGGGTAAGAGAATTTTTTGGAGAAAAAAGGATACCACATCTAATAGTGTTCAAGGGGCAAATGCCAAATTCCTATTTTTAAATTAAAATGTTGTATATTGTTTGGAAAATGAAAGAACAGTCATATTCTTATCTTTACTCCTTAAAGTATATTTTGCAGGCATCCAAAGGGCAATTTACTATTTCATAAATAACATCATGAATGTTTAGCTCTTCCCGGTCTTTGTTCCAATTTGCAATTTCATGAAATTTAAGGGATTTCTCCTGCCTTCTAACAAGCAAGACATGTGCTTTCCTGACCAGATTGCCAAAGAGGTGACTGAAATTTTTAAAGATCAGAAGGATCAAAGTGAAATAAAATATGAAGATATAGTTAATGAGTACAGCATGAACTTTATCACTTCTATTGATGCTATTAAAGATTATAAAGGGAAAATGGGTATCAAAATTGAATGGAAATTAATACGAATTAAGTTTTTCAAAATCAACCTCAATAGAAACATCATTTTTAATAATTGTCCAATGTAATGAAAGCAGCAATGTATATTCCCAATCTGATATAAATACTTTTGTAACTCTACTAGGTAAATAGAAAAACATGATATTAAAGCTAACACCAGGGAACAGTGGACTCTTAGAATATTCAAAAACAATGTGATTACATTGGCATTGTGTTTAATGCATTACTAGGGTTTATATCTTCAATGGCATATTACAGAATAATCCCAATAACTACTCCAAATAAAATGTCCATTTAAATCAGTCTGATCTGCACTTTAATTCAAAAAGTCACTCTTGAACAAATGAACCTAGGTCACTTTGATTCCAATTTTCACTTCAAATATCTCTGTTACTATTAAAAAGAGATTTTTTTCAATTTTCCTCTTTATAGATGAATACAATACTCATTTATCTCAATAATCTATACTACCTAACATAAAGTCATTTAGCATGCATTTGATTGATCTCTTGCATTGAATCACATTGTTTCTCTTCTTTAAATCCCTTTTTTTTTTTTTTTTTTTTTTTTTTTTTTTTTTTTTTTTTTTTTTTTTTTTTTTTTTTTTTTTTTGCCTCTTGGCAAAACACAAGCACTTTAGGGGGAAAAACAACTCAGGTTGTTGTAGTCTTTTCTAGGCCATGGTTGAAGGAAGCCCATAATTCATTCTGACATTTCTTCAAAGGGGAAAGTTTCCAAAGTCATCATTACTAGATCAACAGCAATGTTGCGCTTTTCAGAAGTCAGTAGGGCCACACCATGGCACACAGGCTACTCTAAACGTTGTGACTGTTTCCATCCACAAACTCTGTTCCTCATTCCCTACTCTCTCTTCACAAAGGACCACAAGTCCCCTTATTAAGACAAAGCCCAGCAGATGTGACTGATGCCCTCTTTCTTCATTTGCACCTCAAAATTTCCTTTCATCTTATTTACATTTGCATTCACATTATCTAGAATAATGTTTGGTCATATAAAAGATATTACCTATTGCCTGAACAATCTGGTATGTAGGTTGGACTACCATCATTCCAACTTTGTTTTAGGAATTACATCTTCTTTCTCGTGCATTTTCAGTATGTCCGGTGATTTTTATTGCTTTTGCTCTTTTCCCTAAATTTAGAAAGATATTTCAAGCTTCCCATCCTCAAAATACAGAAACAACTGAAAATACTTTCTACTCTGATACTTTTAAAAAGTGAGCATTTCCAAGAGCAAATTCATTTATTCTCTTCTACTCTCAAGCAAACATCATGATGCAATGAATAGTTGCCAGATTCTAAAGTCTTAAGATTTGTGCTCACATGAAGTCTTGCCACTGTACCAACTGCAGCCTCTGCCAAGTTTTCTCTCTTGTGAAAATTTAAAAAAGCAAAGACCATTCCTCTTTGGATTACTGTGAAGATTCTTTATATACATGCAGTGATTTAATATAGAGCACAATACATAATTTCTCAAAAATTGGTAGCTAACATTATTATTCGTTCTCTCTAGAGTTAATTATCAAGTGCCTGCTCCATGTTTAGCACTGTGCCGGACTGGAAATGCAGTGATGGGGAGGACTGGCTGGGACTGATTGGGAACCTTCTTGCATGGAACATTCAGTCTAGGTCATTGATGCTCAAGTTCCACATGCTTTATTTGCTCATGGGGAATGTGTTAGAATACAGTTGCTGAGCCCAATCCAGAAACTAATTCAATAGGTCTGGGGTAGGACCTGTGAATTACATTTCTAACAAGCTAAAAGGAACTGCCAATACAACTGATCCAAGAACTACTCCTGGGAAGTCACTGTCTGGTTGGGTACCTTCGTCATTGTTATTATAGCCCTAACACCAATCTCTCTTTTGTTAGTGGCCCTATACTACTGTTCAACTGGTCTGAAAAATTGAGTAACATCCTGTTCTTTCCTTACACGTCCTTCACTGTCTCACTGTTACCCTCTTTTTAGTCTCTTTCCAGGACTCATACACACTGTTTCTAGCTAGTCACTTTTTCTCCTACAATTTTTCCTACATACTACTGTTATGTTGTTCATGTTAGGTGCCGTCAAGTCGGTATCCGACTCATAGCAACCCTCATAGGGTTTTCCATGGCTGACTGTTTCGGGATTGCCTTGGGAGTGGATTGCCAGGCCCTATCTCCCATTTTTGCGGTGCTGGGAATTGAACTCAGGACCTCAGAGACTACAGCGCAGCGCTTTACCCACTGAGCTAAATCCCAGCCCCGTACATACTACTACCAAAATAGTATTCCTAAATAAAACTTAAAATATGTTAATTCTATTCTTCAAAATGTCCTCTGATTATCTTTTGCTTGTAATAAAAAGTCCAAACTGATGACCCCAGACATTTTAGGTTTCCATGATTTGTCCTCAGTAATAACTCAGAAGGAATAGATAGTTTTGAGGCATTTGAGGTTGATTGGAAGAAAAACACTGTTCCAGGATGTGAAAATGATATGTGCTCATTGGTGTGAAAAAGCATGATATATTCATTGGGACTACATGAAGAAGTTTACTTTGGTTAAGCCAACATTTCTCAGACCACTCATGTCTGTTACAAAAGCAGATGCCGTGGCCTCACCTAGATTCTGGTGGTTGCACCTTAGCAATCTGCACTTTTTTGACAAGCCTCTTTAACATTAAGTGAGAAAACCACTGGCATAGATCAAGGTCAGAAAGCTGGAAAAGGTAGAAATCTAAAGTGAGATCAGGTTTTTAAAAAGGCAGACAATTGGGTAGCTAGTCATTTTCAGGTGTCTGTAATTGAGTTGGAAGGCATTTAAGGAGATCAGTGTAATCAACTGTGTATATTCATGAAAGAAGTGTTGGAACACAAGAAAGATCAGTTGTGTGGAGACACACTGGGATTCAGCTACTGGAGTAATCCAGGTAAGAGAATAAAGGCAGTAGGAATCAAAAGCCATTATAACTGAGGAGGCATTTCAGAGGGATCTTTAAAATAACTTGGTGTATAAGTAGAATGAGAAGTGAGGAAAAGGAAGACGAGTAAAGAGTGATGATATTCAACTTTCTATTTCGGGTAACAGGAGAGATGGAATTGCCATTACCCAAGACATAAATCACAGGAGAGAAAACAGTTGGGGGCTAAGGAGAGAAGATAATTAACTGAGTTTTGATCATGCTGAGTTTGAATTGAATCTGATACAACAAAGATATGTTGAGGATCTATTATGTGCCAGACACCAGGTAAAGCAATGAGGATCCAACTGTGAGAAAGACAGTGAGTCTGTGAGTTCATGAAGCCTGCCACCCAACACTGTAGATAATTGAACAAATGAACGAAAGAATTCCAGGTCAGTGCTGTGACTGGTGCCTTCACCAGGCACTTTGGGAATGTATCGCCAAGGCCCATTTCATAGTCTGAAATGGAGGGAGGTAGTCACTAAAGACTTCCCAAAGGAAGTGGCATTTCAGTAAGATCTGAGGGATACACTGGAACTTCAGGTTAAGAGATCAAGAGAAAAATATATATGCCAAAATAATGAATAATATATACAAAGTCCAGAAGTGATAAGTATATGGGGCCTTTGAGGAATTGGAATAAGTTTATTAGAGCCAGAGTAAAGGAGTGAGGTAGTGATACAAATGGACAGATTAGTTAGAGAACTGTCTATGCTTCCATCACAAAAGAACCACAAAACAAAGTGTTTAAGTATGATAGAATCTTCTTTCTTTCCAAGGTGAATACAAATGTTCAGCATTGAGCAGGGTTTGGATGATGGTGCTTTTGAGAAGATTCCGTCATCTTTGACATATGAGTTCCCATGTCTGGGCTCAAGACAGATGATCCAGTTCTTGTCATCTCCAGGCCAGAAAAAGGACTCAACAGTATATGTTCATTCATTTTAATGGCAAGCCTCAGAAATGGCATATATTACTTCTTTGGTGATCCATTAGCCATGGCTGCAAGGGAAGCTGGAAAATATGGCCTCATGCCCAGGTACCAGTGGAAATAATATGACAGCCTGTGGCAGAAGTCAGCAAAGGAAAGGGTTTAAGAGCAATAGTAAGGTGTTCAAACTGTCTTAAAGGAATTGGATAGACTTAAGCAAGAGCATAACATGAGAGATTCATAGAGGGCACTATAAAGAAACGATTATTGTTATTGTTGTTAGGTACCCTTGAGTTGGTGTCTGACTCATAGTGACCCTACGTACAACAGGCAAAACACTATTGTCAGTGCTTCTCTGCTATTTATAGGGATTTCAATAGCTGATGATCATATGGGGAGTGGGTTGCTGGGTCCCTCTCCCAAAAGAAAGGATTAGATGACAGCAAAACATGAGGCATGGAAACCAGATAGGACAAATAAATTACAATGTCTGGGTGGAAACCTAAATGCATGGTGGTGTCATAAGTGACATTCAGAACATAAGCAATGATGTGGCTGCAGATGGGCCTGGGAGAAGTTCAGTTCTGAAAGGATCCATCAGGCAGTTTTAAATATAGAACTAAAGGTAATTGTGCATAATTTGGAAACAAGGAGAAAGAACTAATAATTGATGTCTATTATTCATCGAAGAAGACTATAAAAATGAAAAGGGGAAGAAATATAAATATTGACGGAAGGATCCCATCTGTATGCAAGGACAAACTGACCAAAAAAAAAAAAAAAGTGATGGCCAAGAGAAAACCCTCTCAAGGAAGCCAAGGGAAGGGAAAGTTTTAAGAAGGAAGAGTGAGATAAATCTGACAGTAATTAAAAATACTAGAGCTTGGTATGTGGCAGATACTCTTCTGGGCTCATTACTGGCATTACATTATAACAATACAGGTCATGTTCCATCCTACACTTTGTTTTATACGTGAGGGACCTGAACCATTGAGAAATTAAATTAGTTGTCTACCCTGATAGAGTGCAGTGGGTTTCAGATGCAGGGAGATGCTTCATAAATTGTTGGATTGGCTATTAAGAGGGTCTATACAGCCAGGATAAGAGCAATTTGGAGGACACTTTTTTCTTCAGGTGTGTTCCTCATAGCATTAGGCCAATGAGATGCAGCAGGAAAAAATAATTCTGTAGTCAAGTGAATTTGGGAAATATTACTTTTCCTGGGAACTTATAATGCACATTTGTTATCGTTGTTGCTAGATGCTGTTCAGTAGGGTCCAACTCACAGTGAGCCTCAATACAACAGAACGAAACTGTACCCAACATTGTGCCATCTGCACAATCTTTTATAATGCACACAATCTCTTATAATGCCCATGAGTTTAACAAATATGTGAAAAATTCAGTAGAGAAAGAATACTTTTTGTCTGACTTAGTGTTTTCCTACCTTATTTAATGATGGAGATGGTTTCTTTCATACCATCTATTAAAATTAGAAAACCCATGTTGAAAAACATTTTAGATCAGTAAAGCCACCAGTGGGTGAGTGTGGAGCATGAGCTCTGGAGAATAAGTCTCAACGTATTTGTGGGTGTGGGAAGCATAAAAGAAAAGCAGTAGCTCCAGTGTACTGTGGCAACCTCTCATCCCCTTAAATGGGAAGGGGGAATCTCTGCTTGGATCCCTCTGGCACATTTGTGCCCCACATCCCAACTTCCACCATGACAAATGGGGGCCACCCTATATAATGTATTATTTGCTGCATACAAATCCTATTTTGTGCTCTCTGAGGGTACAGTTTTGTTTTGCAGTGTTGACTATCTAGCTTCTATGGCACAATTAACATTTATAAAATGGTTACCATATGCCAGACATTCTACCTAAAACTTAATAGTCATTATGTCATTGTATCTGCATAACAAGTAGATAATACACAGTAATAATCCCACCTTGCAGATGAAAAAACTGAGACTTAGGTTTAAAAAACTGTCTAAAGTCAGAGCTGGAGAAAGATGGAACCCTGAGCCTCAATCCCAGATCTGTATATCCCTGAAGTCTGTGCCCATAATCATCATTCTCTACAGAATAAGATCAAAGAACCATTTCTGAGTGAGTGAGTGAAGAAACATAAATAATTTCTGGTAACCTGTGGCCAATTTTTTGAATGCATTCCCATTAAAATTAAAATCTGAGAGAATCGCTTCTAACTAAACATCAGTCATTGAAGGTGTAAGGTAAATCTAACAGTTGCTTGTTCCTGAATTATGTGAAAGTTGTTCAGGTAGTACCAAAATGTTTAGCTCGCTGGAGTTTCTAGCTATAGAATTACCTCTAAGCAAAGAGCTGTTTTTCATCTGCTCTTGAATATTGGTTTGAAGGCTTCCCCTTAGCGCTACATATTAAGGGAGTCACAACTAAACAATGGTGTGTTGACTGGGTAAACATCATATTTCCTTTTTATCACCTTTTTCCCCCAAGTGGTACTGTATTGAGTTACAGCCTTATTCATTGCTGCTTCTACAGAAAGACACTTTGAAAAATTGGGCCTTTGTAGTAATATTGACAACAAAAGCAGGTGTTGTCACCTCCCATTAGCATTATTTTAATCCATGATTCACTACAATAGACAACTAATACCGCTCTGTGGTGGGCCTTCCTAGGAGGAATAAAGAGCAGCAGAAATAAACACCATTGCAGAAAATGTAGTGAGACAACCTTTTTGGGAATATTAAATGTAAGCTGCGTAAACATTAGTTTTCCTCTTATCAGTAATGAAAAGTTCCTAATCCACTCTATACTGCGAACACCATTGTGGGGTATAGTTAATTAGTCTTGAAAGACAATTAATATCTGTCAGGAATACGTACAAAACACACAGGTTTTGCAAACAGTCAATCCCTTTGCCCCTTTTTTCCTCTGTTGTTCTGTTTATTGTGCCCAGTTAATGTGCTCTTTTGCCATAATAATCTCCAGCTAAATGGTAATTGCTCTATTGACGGCATTACTGTACATTTTTGACAGATCATTATTCATACTTAACCACTTGACCTGGAATAAATGTTAAAGCAATTACCACTGAGAGCTTTTCTATGAGAATATTGAGGCAAAGTTTAGAGATAATCAAAATGCAAAGCTGATCATGATAGCAATTGGAAAAATGGCAAATCCTATTAAACAGATTTTTATTAGCCAAGTTGATGCCAGTAGATATTATCTGGTAATTTTGTCTTATTAAAAAGAAAATAAAGCAGCTAATTGTTTACTATTCTGGAACTTATTCCAGCTTGCAATTTGCAACTGAAATTAAGCTTTATGTGTCTCATCTATTTTGTCACATTGAAATATGAAATCATTTGGTACAAAGCACATCTGCCTGGTGCCTCTTACATTACTAGAAAAATTCTTCATTCAGTATGTTCTGTACCTGTTGAGGCATTGTAGATGGAATAATTTATAACAACAAATGTAAAAGCTAATATTCAGAATACTCTTATTGTCAAATATCTTATGTCAGTATTTGTAAGAATTAAATTTTATTCATGCTTCAACTTACTTTCTATTAAAACATTGGTAAGAATGATTTCTAAGTCAGAGGGCAAGAAGCCTCTCAAGGCATCACAAATATATGTTCTGGTCATTAGAAGTAATTACTCACCCTATATTTTGAACTCCAATCTTAAATGTATAAGTGGAAGAAACAATGGCAAAGTTTTCAACATGTTTGAAGATAATTTTTTTTTAATTCTAGAAGCAAAATACTAAGTCCATTGTGTAATGATGGAAATATTTAATGACCGTAAACTTGATTTTTATCATCCATGAATACAATTTCTTCCTTAATTTTCCTATATTGTAACATCAGCACATATTCATGAGCTGACAAGTGAGAATAATTTTTTTAAAAATCCACAACTTGCTCTTACAATTTCATTTCTCATAGGGTTGGTAGAAAAGCCAATGGAAAGTTTGTTCAGAATTACAATATTTAGAAAGTTGTCTTGTCACATAATCTTTCCATATAAAGTTGAGAAATTATTAAAAACAACAAAACTTGACAAAATCCCATTTTATTTCTGCAGGAAATTCCCTTTTCTCCCTAGTTCTTAAAGGCTGTTTAGCTAAAAGTTTGGCATAATTCAGTCTTTGGACTAATATCTTGAGCAAAGCTGTAATCAAAAAATGTACACCAAAGAGACAGAAAGTCTTAAATAGATAGTGTAAAGTTTTACTGGCCCCTACTGAATCATGAGCCCTGTTTGAAAACTATCATTAAAATCCAGAAAACCGATTACTGATATGCAGATATTGTTATCTTGGGAGGTGCAGTTACCAGGGTCTGCTCCAGTTGGTTGCTGTAGTTTCTGTATTAATGGAGAATTTTTTCACAGTTAATGAAAGGAGAGACTTTCTTTTAATAAGTCCATAAAACATTAAGTAGATTTTTCCTTCTTTCTTCTGCCATTTTCTTCTCCCAAAAGAGTCCTTTTGAAAGTCCAAAAGGTATACATTTGGCAGTCGGTTGAGGACTGGCAGTTTGTAAAAAAAAATTCATTCTGCTTCTCCATTCTTGGACTTGGCCTCATCAAACTGATAGTGTTTAAGGAAACAGACTCTAATTGTTTCAAATTTTTTCATATAATAGCATTACTTCTTTTTAAAAGGTATTCTGCTCAAGTTTTCCAGGTTTTTCTGAAAATTTAAAAGCCAAAAAATCAAAGAATGTCACAGAATTAAAATTCTTCTCTTGCTTTGTTTGTTAGCTTAAATTTATTGTTGATAGACTACATTTATTTTAAAAGTCAAATTGGGGTCTTATAATCCACTCTAGCTTATATGTGAATCTTTTTACTTTAGGTCTAAATGCAAAACAAAACTAAGTAAAGTTGAAATTTTTTTCCCAATGTTTTTATTCAATTCTAAGTTCATATAATTCCTAGTAAAAAGTGGAGTTAAATGATTGAGTTGTATTCATTTGATTTTGATAATCTGAAAAAACCCACAGGCCATCATACTTTAATATGTGTCAATTTCTGTTAAGTATTATGTTTATTTCTTTGATTAATACAATATATGTTCTGCCATGATCACACCATTTTATTACTTCTATGTATAGTTTTTGAACCAACATCTCTTGTTCCTCTTCTGTTGGATATTGACATCCCAAGAATCTGAGCATGGGACTTTCTCCCTGACCTTCGCCTGGGCATAAACCCAAGTCTCTTATTCTCCCATTAGGGCATTGTGTCATGATTTTAATGTAGGTTTTCCACTGAATAATTTTAGTATTATGAAGACACAAAACAATTGAACCATATGTGTCTCATGTCAGCCACATAATGAAAGGGCTAAAAGAAGTCACAGAACAATGAACAACTAAGTGCTTTATATTCTTCTCTTTGAAGGATTTTATATACTGATTCTGCCCTACTAATTCTAAGAAGGCTTTTACCCCTTAGGATTGCTCATATACTCTCTCTTAGTTTCTGGTAACACAGATAGGGTAGAATAAGAGGATTAAATATTCCAACAGCTGCCAAATAGTATTGGTAGCAAATGGTCATGGACCAATTAAAGATAAATATTAAAAAACTGCAATACCCTTGAAGATCAACGATACCTTGAGCTTAGGACCTACACACTACTGATAAATGGGCCAGCAGGTTTTCTGGACTATATTTTCTTCCTATTTTCTATTTTTATGTTACACTGGTCCAATTTCTAATTAATAAAGTTTTTATAAACTCTTGTTTTGATTTGGTTTTTAAAAAAATTACTTCTAATTATTGATGACCTAGGAAAATGTTCAACTTCCTGAACATGTTCCATAGGATTAGAACAATATTACACACAGAACCCTTTTTTGCCCAGTTCCTGCAATCCTTGGGTATCCTCCTGAGTTTGAGTCTCCAGAGGACTTTGGCTGGTAGAAATGGAGGATTACTCTTTCCTAAATTCTGTATCACACCCTACGTAACACAGCAGCACTGCTTAAATTTCTCCAACTGCACATTGTTTTGGGGCAATCATGCATTCAAATGCAATGGTATAAAAATTCATCAAAATTATACTGCAAATGATGCATACCTACCCATCCTTTTCTCTAAACTAGTTTCTCCTCCCTTTTCTTTTTTTTTTATTAGAAATTTTTAATGTACATCATAATGTGATTCATTTTGACATGCTTTTCGTTGT
>VMDO01019158.1:0-40366 GCA_007922755.1 Pedetes capensis | reverse complement strand
AATTGCTATTGGATAAGCTGTTGCTGAGGGGAGTACTCTAAGAATAAAGCAAGATGAAAAAATACTAGCTGGGAGAGCTGCCTGCCTTGGCTCCATGCCTGGCCATGACCTTCCCCCAGTTCCTGTTATTGTTGTTCATAGCCCATGTTGTACTCCTTCTTCTGGTTTTATCTCAACAGCAGGTCTCGCCTGTCTGGGAATTCTTTGTTCCCAACACCCATTTATCTATTCTTGTTGCAATTTCTTGATCAATTGGAGTCCTCTTAAGGAAATACTTTCCTATGCCTGTATGTTGGAGCGTATTACCTATCCTATCTTCTATTAGTTTTAAAATTTCTGGTTTTATGTTGAGGTCTTTTATCCATTTTGAGTTAACTCTTGTGCATATTGAGAGATGTGGGTTTTTCATTTTTCTGCAAGTGGATGACCATGTTTCCCAGCACCATTTATTGAAAAGGCTGTCCTTTTTCCAATTTACTTGCTTCGCTCCTTTGTCAAAAATTAGGTGGCTATAGGTGTGTTGAAATATTTCTGGATCTTCTATTCTGTTCCACACGTCTTCAGGCCTATTTTTGTGCCAGTACCAAGCTGTTTTGCCACCACTGCCCTATAGTATAGCTTAATGTCAGGGTTTATGATTCCACCTGCACTAGTTTTACGGCTTAAGAGTATTTTGGCTATACGTGGTCTTTGTGATTCCCTATGAATTTTTGTATCATGTTTTTCTATTCCTGTAAAGTCAGTCAATGGAATTTTAATGTGGATTGCATTAAATCTATAAATTACTTTTGGTAGGATAGCCATTTTTACTATACTGATTCTCCCTATCCAGAAGCAGGGAAGGTCCTTCCATTTTTTAGTATCCTCTGCTATGTATTTCTTTTAATGTTTTGAAATTTTCCTTGTAGAGATCTGAATGGTCTTTGGTTAGATTGGTTCCAAGGTACTTAATTTTCGAGTGGGCTATCGTGAAAGGTATTGTTTCTGTAAAGCCATGAAACACATCAAAAAACGCTCAATATCCCTAGCCACTAGGGAAATGCAAATTAAAACAACTCTGAGATTCCACCTTATTCCAGTAAGAATGGCCAAAATCAATAAAACAAATAAGAACAAATGCTGGCGGGGTTGAGGAGAAAAGGGAACACTTACACTGCTGGTGGAGCTGTAAATTAGTCCAATCACTTTGGAAATCAATATGGAGGAATCTTAAAAAACTAAAAATAGATCTACCATATGGCCTAGCTATAACACTGTTGGGAATTTCCCAAGGGGAATCGTGTCATCATACTGCAGACACCTGCATCTCCATGTTCAATGCAGCACTTTTCACAATAGCAAGGACAAGGAACCAACCAAAGTGCCCATCAACAGAAGAATGGATAAAAAAAAAACTATGGTGCATATACACAATGGGATACTACTCAGCAATCAAAAAAAATGAAATAATGCCATTTGCAGCGAAATGGATGGAATTGGAGAAAATTATTTTAAGTGAACGAACACAAGCTTAGAAAGAGAAGTACCACATGTTCTCACTTATGTGGGAGCTGAATAAAAATTATAAGAAGGAAAAAATCTCATGTGGAGGTCAGAACATAATAAAAAAATTTTCAGAACATAATAAAAAAAATTTTTAAAAAAGGCTAAAGTCGACTTAGCGGAGAAGGGACAATTTGGGGAACACAAAAGGAGGAGGAAGAGATCTAGCAAAAGGAGGAAATCCTGGGAGAGGAGAGGTGGGAGAGGAGGAACAAGGAGGAATGAGGAATAGGGGAGGGGGTGACCTTAGGGTGAACAGCCTATTTTTAATAGTCCTGGAAATAATTATAATAGCACCAATAATACCAAAGAATGGTATTAATATAGATGAGCTAGAAAATTCATGTAATAGTACTGACAATGTGAAAGGAAAGTTCACTACAGAAAAAGTTTCGATCTTAAACATAATTGGAACCCAAGGATATATAGAAAAATATTATCATAAAAAGACAAGCAAGTGGAAGAGAAGTCTTTGGTGGGGGGTGAGATGGGGGGAGGAAGCACACAAGAGGGTAAGGAGGAACTTATCTGTGTAATGTACAACAAAATGCATATATGGAAATGTCACAATGAAAAGCATGTCAGAATGAATCACATTAAAGTGTATATTAAAAATTTCCAATAAAAAAAGAAGAATATCTTCTTTTTGATCTTGCCAACTTATTATTTGGTCCATGAAGAATTAAATAGCACTGAAGATGAATAATACATACAGAATTTATAATAACCAATCTTTTTCCTTTTTAAGTGAGCATTTATTCATTGTACAAAATAGGTTTCATTATGACATTTTCATTTATGTATATTATGTACTTTGAGCTTGTTTAGCCCTCAGTTACCCTCTCTTGTTCCCCACTTCTCTCCTGTTGTAATCCCTCTCTCTTCCCAAATAGTCTTTCATATCTCATTTTTTTAAATTCTAGGTTCTGTATATGAGAGAAAGCATGTGATATTTGCCTTTCTGAGTCTGATTTATTTCACTTAACACGATGATCTCCAGGACCACCCAGTTTCCTACAGTTGACATAATTTCATTCTTCTTTATGAGTGAATAAAACTCCATTTTGAGCTGGACATGGTAGCACCCCCATCTAATCCCAGCAACTTAGGAGACTGAGGCAGGAAGATTGTGAGTTTGAGGCTAAAGGAAGCCTGTGTAACTTAGTAAGACCCTGTTTCAAAATAAAAAATGAAAAATGGGCTGGGGGACAGCCCAGTGGTAAAGCACTTGCAAAGTATGTGTGAGGCCCTGAGTTCAACTCCCAAGGAAAAAAAAAAACCCTTCATTGCATGTATGTACCACATTTTTTTCATCCATCATCCATTCATCTGTTGATGAACTCCTAGGTTGATTTCATAATTTGGCTGTTGTGAATAGTGCCACCATAAACACAGGTGTACAAGTATCTCTCTTGTATACTGATTTAAGATTCCTTCAGGTATATACCTGGAAGTGGTATAGCTGGATCATAAAAGAGTTCTATTTTTAATTTTTTGAGGAACTTCCATAGTGGTATCCATAGTGACTGAGTTAATTTACAATCCCACCAACAGTGTATTAGGATTCCATCCCCACCATGTTCTCACTGGCATTCATTGTTATGTGTTTCGTTGATGCTAGCCATTCTGACTAGGGTAAGAGAATCTCAGTATAGTTTTGATTTGCATTTCCCCAATGGCTAAAGATGTTGAGCATTTTTTCATACATTTATTGGCCATTTGTACTTCTTTTGAAAAGTGTCTAATTCATTTGCTCATTTATTGAGTGGATTTTTTTGGTGTTTAATTTTTCGAGCTCTTTATATATGATGGATATTAATCTCCTGTCAGATAAATAGCTAGCAAAGATTTTCTACCACTCTGTAGGCTGTCTGTTTACTCTGTTAACTGTTTCCTTTGCTGTGTAGAAGTTTTAATTTCATGTAATCCCATTTGTCAATTCTTGCTATTATTTCCTGAGCTCCTAGAGTCGTGGGCTGGGAGTTAGCTCAGTTGGTAGAGTGCTGCACTGCAGTCTCTGAGGTCCTAAGTTCAATTCCCAGCACCGCAAAAATGGGAGAAGGACCTAGCAATCCACTCCCAAGGCAATCCCGAAACAGTCAGCCATTAGAAACCCTATGAGGGTCGCTATGAGTCAGATACTGATTCGAGGGCACCTAACAACAACAACAACTAGAGTCATATTCAGAAAGTCCTTGCCTATGCCTATGTCTTGAAGTGTTTTTCCTATGTTTTCCTTTAGCACCTTTAAAGTTTCAGGTCTTATGTTAAGGACCTTGATCCATTTAGACTGATTTTGATATAAGGTGAGAGATAGTAATCTAGTTTCATTCTTCTACATGTAGATATCCAGTTTTTCCAGCACTAGTTTTTGAAGAGGCTATCTTTTCTCCATGTGTTTCTTGTACTTTTGTTGAAAATCAGATGGCTGAAGTTGCATGGGTTTATTTCTGGGTTCTTTGCCCTATTCCATTGGTCTACATGTCTGTTTTTGTGCCAGTACCATGCTGTTTTTGTTACTGTGGCTCTGTGGTGCTCTGAAAGTCTTTGCTCTTTCTGCTTAGCATTGCTTAGTGATTTGGGACCTTTGTGTTTCCATATGAATTTTAGGATATTTTTCTATTTCTGTGAAGAATGTCATTTGAATTTTGATGGGATTGCCTTGAATCTGTAGACTACTTTTGATAGTATAGCCATTTTTGCAATATTAATTCTGATATGAGCATAAGAGATCTTTCTACCTTCTAGTCTCTTTTTTAGTTTCTTTTCTCAAGTGTGCTAATGTTTTCATTGTGGTGATCTCTTACATCCTTGGACAGGTTTATTCCTAGGTATTTTATTCTTTTTGAAGCTATTGGGAACGGGACTGTTTTCCTCATTTTTTTCTCAGCCTGGTCATTAGTATATAGAAATTTTACTGATTTTTCAATATTGATTTTGTATCCTGTTACTTTGCTGAAAGTACTTACCAGATCTAAGTTCTCTGGTGGAGTCTTTAGTGTCTTTTAAGTATAGGATCATATCATTTGTAAATAGGGGTAACTTCTTCCTTTCCTGTTTGTATCCCTTTTATTTTTCTCTTGCCTTTTCCTCTAGCTAAGAATTCAAGCACTATATTGAATGAGAGGGGAGAGAATGAACACCCTTATCTTATTCCTGATGTTAGAAGAAATGCTTTCAGTTTTTTCCCCATTTAATATAATGTTTGTCATGTATATAGCCTTTATGATGTTGAATTATGTACCTTCTATTCCTAGTTTCTTCAGGGCTTTTAAGATGAAGGAATGTAAATTTAGGACACATATTTAGTTTATTTATTTGTTTTGCTATATTAGGAGTTGAACCCAGGGCCTTGCACATGCTAGGCAAGTGCTGTACTGCTGAGCTGCACCCCTAGTCTCATTTTTTGTTTGTGCAGGCTGCCTCTGGCCTCATACTTGTGATCCTTCTGCTTCAGCCTCCTAAGTTACTGGAATTATAGGCATGTGCCCCTGTACCCAGCTTGATTTTTGATCCATTTTGGGTTACTTTTTGTATAAGTTATGAGGTGGTTGTTGTTGTTGTTAGGTGCCATCAAGTCGGTATCCGACTCATAGCGACCCTCTGTACAACAGGGGAAACACTATTGTCAGTGCTTCTCTGCTGTTCATAGGGTTTTCAATGACAGATTGATTTTTGGGAGGGAGTTGTCAGGTCCTTCTCCCAAGCCTACAGCTTCTGGTGTTTCCAGGCGGTCTCCCACCCGGGTACTAACCAGGCCCAACCCTGCTTAGCTTCCAAGATCTGACGGGATTGGATGCCACAGGGCTACAGCTGCAGGCAAGTTATGAGGTAGTGGCCCAAATTCACCCTTTTGCATGTAGATAGTTGTGCCAGCACTATTTGTTGAAGACACTATGCTTTCCCCCATTGAATAGGTTTTTGTACCCTTGTCAAAAGCAATTTGCCATAAATTTATGGTTTATTTCTGCATTTTTAGTTGTCAAATTGGTATTTATGTCTGTTTTTATGCCATTACCACACTGTCTTGATTACTGTAGCTTTGTAGTGTGTTTTGAAATCAGAGTGTATGAGTCTTCCACCTTTGTTCTTTCATATCTGTTTCAAGATTATTTTACATACTTTGGATCATTTGAGGTTCTATTTGAACTTGATTAGACTTTCCATTTTTATAGAAGCCATTTAGATTTTCATAGAGATTACATTCAATCTGTATATAGCTTTGGGAAGCACTAACATCTTAACAATATTAAGTTTTACAGTCTATGAACATGGGATTTTTTTCCATTCATTCATTCATTCATTCATTCATGTATTTATTTATTTATTTTCAGTAATAGGGGGCTGAATCCAGGGCATTGCTTATACTTTGTGAGAGCTCTTCTGCTGAGCTGCACTCCCACCTCCTTTTTAATTTTTTTTTAAATTGAGACAGTGTCTCACTAAGTTATGCTGGTTGCCTCTGGCCTCAAATCTACAATCTTCCTGCATGTACCTCCTCCATTGCTGGGATTATAGGTGTGCATCGCCATGGCCGGCTGTTTTTCATTTATTTATGATTGTTATCTCAATATCTTCATTATGTCTGTTTTTTTATTTCTTTTTTAGTTAATTTTAATAGCTTGTGTGTTTCCAGAAATTTGCCCAATTTATTGTTGTTATGTAATTTCTTGGCATACAGTTATCAATAGTATTCTTCAAAGATCCTTTTTATTTTTATGATTTCAGTAGTAATGTCCCCATTTTCATTCTGGTTTTAGTATTTTTTTTTTTTTTTTTTGCGGTACTGTGGATTGAACCCAGGGCCTCACGCTTACATGCTCTGCAAGTGCTGGACCACTGAGCTGCACCCCCAGCCCATTTTTTTACTTTTTGAGACAAGGTCTCACTAAATTACGCAGACTGCCTCTGGTCTCGAACTTGCGATCCGCCTGCCTCCACCTCTCAAGCCACTGGGATTACAGGTGTGTGCCACTGGGCCCAGTGACTGATTTTAGTAATTTGTGTTTTCTTTCTATTTTCCTTTTGCAGTCCAGCTAAAGATTTGTGGATTCTGATGCTTTCAAAGAACCAGCTTAAAATTTTATTATTTAATTTCCACATATTTGTGGGTTTTTTTTTTTTTTTCAGTTTTCTTTCTCCTAATCATTTCTACTTTCATTTACCTGTAGTCAGAAATAGCAATTTGTATGATCTGGGTCATTTTAAACTTAGATATTTTGTGATCTAACATATGGTCTATGCCAGATAAATGTACACTTCAGAATATGTGTTTGCTGTATTGTGTGAAGTGTTCTATGGATATTTGTTGGGTCTAGGATATAGTGATTTTTAAGTCCCCTATTTTCTTATTAGGGCTGGGATTTAGCTCAGTTGGTAGAGCGCTGTGTTGCAGTCTCTGAGGTCCCGAGTTCAGTTCCCACCACCGCAAAAATGGGAAAAGGACCTGGCAATCCACTCCCAAGTAAATCTCGAAACAGTCGGCCATTGAAAACCCTATGAGGGTCGCTATGAGTCGGATACCGACTCGATGGCACACAACAACAACAACATTTTCTTATTAATCATTTGTCTATTCATTCTACCCATTATTGATTGTGCAATATTAAAGTCTCCAAATACTGTAGCATCAACCTTTCTCTTCAATTCCATCAATTATTATTTCACATCTTAGGGCTTTGTTGTTAGGTACATATGTGTTTATAGTTATTTTATCTTAATTGATTGCCTCTTATTAAAGTTTTTTTGGTGGTTACCCTAAGTAACTACTTAAGAACTTAGAGTTCACTTCCTAATGATGTCCCACAGGTCTCTTGGACTTTGTTCATTTTTCTTCCTTTTTTTTGTGTGTGTGTGTGTGTGTTCCTTAGACTGGATAAACTAAAATGACCTGTCTTCAAGTTTACTTAATCCTTTTTATCATCTTAAGGAACCTGCTATTGAATGATTCTGGTGGATTTTGGGGGATAGATTTTATTTTTTAGTGAAGTTTTAGGTTCACACCAAAAGTGAGCAGAAAGAGTGGTAGTATGTCCCCTGCCTCCATACGTGTATAACCTCCCCATTATTGACATCTTGCACCACAAATTTTTGCAGTCATGGAATTTACACTGGTACACAAAATTATCACTTAGAGGCCACAGAGGTTTTCAGGAATGCCTACAGCTACCAGAACAGTGTGTAGGTGAACAGTGCCCCTAATCCTTAGTGATCTGAGACTATAGCCATGAAGTAGGTTGCACAAACTACAAAATCCCCAATAGTACTTCATAGGATATGGACTGTGTGTATATTGGGGGGAATGGGAAGTAGAGGGCAGTGACGAGAGGTGTTGAAGCTGCTCTGAGGTTTTAATAACTTTTCTGGAATTTAGGCATATTTTACAAATGATGTGTACTGCTGTTGTTATCATGTTGGAATTTTTTCTTTCCTCTTTTTAAAATCAAAAGTTTTTTTGGGGGGAATAGCTCTCCTTGCATCACAAGTGCAGTACTTTCATTCTTCTTTTACTAGTACATGTTATAATGGTGTCTTCACCTCGTATTCACCTCATTGTTGAAGGAGAGATTCTCATCTTAGGGTTATGGTACCAGTTGAACACATGACATCCAATACTAAACAGATGAGATCAACAGCAGTTTATCAATCATATATACTCATATGATGTGGAGGATACTATATGCCATGCAGGGTCACATGAAAAATGCACTCAGGAACAAAATCCAAAGCCAGGGCCTGCAGAAGGCAAGCTTTGCAGTATCACAAGTGTGGGGTGACCCTTGGTTTGTGTGGAGAATGTGACTGACTTCCTTGAATAATTTTGAGAGTTGGCAGGGAAGTGAAACCTGCTACTTAAGGATAAGAAAGAACTACACTTGGTCCTCTTAATCAGGAAGAATGTTTGGCCAAGAGATCTCATCTGTAAGAGCAGAGTTGAGAAGAGAACTTGTGGTTATGTCATTTGAGGTCAAAGAAGCATATAATATTGGGCCTTACATCACAAAGAGTTATAAATCAATCAACAAAGTAGAACAGGTATTGATAAGAGGAAAGAAGAGGTAGAGTAACCAAGCAGGACAAAACAGTTTGCCAGGGTATGTCAGTGCCCCCTGAGGTGCTATAGACCTCCACTTTCCTTTGATGATGTAGGTCCTGTAATTAAGTTCTTCTGGAGCTTGTCTTCAGAACACAGGTTTTAGAACCTTTATTCCCACTTACTGTAGAATTTAACATCATACATGAAACCTAAGCAATTATACCATTTTTTGGATAATTTAAATGTTTAGAATAGTTTTAGTTTTGTAGAAAACTTGCAAAGAAGTAGAGTTTCCATACCTTACTTGCAGTTTCTCATTAACATCTTAGTAGACTATATTTGTTACAATTAATGACCCAATATGAGTGAATTGTTTTAAATAAAATCCATACTTCATTTTAATTTCCTCAGTTTTCACCTTGTATCTCTTCTTCTGTTCTAGCATCCAGATTACCACATTACATTTAGTTGTCATATCTCCTTATGTTCTACTTAGCATGACAGTTTCTCAGATTTGCCTTATTTGTTGATGGCCTTTTGCCTGATTTGAAGTACACTGGTCAGCAATTTTGTAGAATACTCATTTATTGGGACCTGTCTTCTGTCATTCTTCTTACTAAGTTGGTGTTATGGGTTTTGGACAGGTTGACCGCATAGGAAAACTACCATTTGCATCACATCATATTAAAGATACATGCTATCAATATGACTTACCATTTAGGATTTTAACTTTGACTGCTTGACTGAAGTAGTGTTTTTCACATTTGTCCTATTTGTCCCTCACCCTATACTGAGCTCTTTGGAAGAAAGTCAGCATGCATAGCCCATACTTAAGGAGTGGAAAGTGTGTTCTACCTCCTTGAGGGCAGAGACATTCAAATTTTATTTGGAATTCTTCTGCATAGAATATTTTTCTTCTTACCAATGTGTCTATTTATTTTATGATTTATTTATATAAGTATGGACTCATGGACATTTATTTTATACTTTCCATTATAATCCAATATCACTTTAATGTTTTGACATTCAGATTGCTCAGATTCGGCTAGTGTGAACTCTGTAAATTGGCTTCTGTGTCCTTTTGACACATCTGATCCGGGTAGGGTTTTTAAGTACTTCCATTCATTCTGGTAGTAAAAATTACTCCAGACTCATCTTGTGTGTTTTATGGTCCTAGCACTAGCCATTTCTTCAAGGAACCCTGGTTCCTTTGATCAGATGGTATAATTAGAAACCAAATCCAGTTGCTAGCTGTGCTTCTAGCTACCGGGGCATTTCTACCAACTTTGTTGTTGTTGTTAGGTGCCGTAGAGTCGGTATCCGACTCATAGCGACCCTCATAGGGTTTTCAATGGCTGACTGTTTCGGGATTGCCTTGGGAGTGGATTGCCAGGCCCTTCTCCCATTTTTGTGGTGCTGGGAGTTGAACTCGGGACCTCAGAGACTGCAGTGCAGCGCTTTACCCACTGAGCTAAATCCCAGCCCCTCTACCAACTTTAGAATAGTCTTAGAGATAGCATGACCTACATTGATACTTACTAAGAACATTTTTTCTTTTTTCCTGAAATAATAAAATTATGCAACTTTCTTTACAGTAACTAGAAATAGGGAACAGGTCAACTGTTCTTGCCCAACCTTAAAATTATCTCAAATTATCCACTTCCCTTGCCAACCAGATTAGTTGTCTGAGATACATTTTCAAGCCTGAAAGACCCTACTTCCTTTGCCAATGGAAATGGTGTGTTTTATGGCCTTTGTATGTTCCTACATCTTGTTATTCCCTTTCTATCTCCTTTGCCCAAGAGAACTGCCATCTGACTTTATATTAACAAGTAAGGACTTGAAAGTATTTACAAAAAGTTCTCCATAAATTTCCTAAAATACTTATAAAAGCCCTAGGAAATTTTTTTTCCCTTATAATTGTCAGGCTATAGCCAGTGACAATTGAAAATTACTGCTCTCTCCATTGCTGAAAATACGACTTTATATCTTTCATGCCACTCTGACAGAATTGTCACTTTCATTTATTCAGCAATAAATGGTGATTGTCTACTGTGTGCCAGTCATTGTTGTGGGCTCTAAAGGTACATTGGTGAGCTTGGTAAATTCCCGGCTCACATAGAGCTTATAGTCTAGTGACACTTTTCTCAGCAAATGGCTACTAATCCACAGATTTGGAGGTGGGTAGACACAGGCCTTTCCTGTCCCTGATGAAAGCCTTCTGAGCATCAGTTCTTTTTATCTTTCTTTGATTTTCAATAGTGTTCACTCATTGCACCCTCAAAATTGGGTTATCTTGGACCTCAGAGTTCTTGAAATGCCAAGGCAGTCCTCTCTCTGCACAGGGCTATGTAATTTTCTCACCTATTTTAATATCACACGATCATTGATTCCGATCCTTGGTATTCTTTACTTTTGAATAGTTTTTTAACTGAAATTAGCTTTCCTCATTTCACTCACATAGCCCTCTCATTTTTCTTTTTATCTAGTACACATTATTAAATCCTGCCCATACCTTTCCCCGGCCTGCAAAAATAAAACAACAAAGCAAAAGTTAGAAGGAAGACAGACCTGTCAATGGGAGAAAGGATAGGAAATATCACAAATGTTGCCTGTTAGGCAAAGTCAAGATGTAGATACACATACACACACACACACACACACACACACACACACACACACACACACACACAACATCCAAGTAGAAGGGGACCATTTTTGGAGAGGAGGGATTGGGGAGGGGAGCACAAGAGAGGAATGGAGGAGATGAGCACGAGCAATGTATAATG
Source organism: Pedetes capensis (assembly GCA_007922755.1). Classification (NCBI taxonomy): domain Eukaryota; kingdom Metazoa; phylum Chordata; class Mammalia; order Rodentia; family Pedetidae; genus Pedetes; species Pedetes capensis. The sequence goes on along the minus strand of VMDO01019158.1, from coordinate 28,999 downwards.
AAACACATGTATGATAGTATCCTAATGAGACCCAGTATGTTGTATGTTAAAAGTTACTAATAAAAAAAGAGAGCAGTAACAAAGGTAAGATTTTGCTCTTGGGATCCACATCTCCCCAGGGTCTTTCTAAACTCTTTGCAGTAGCTGCTACACTTATCTGCTGCATTTATCCATTACTTGAGACCTGTGATTTAGAACTTGTCCTCAGAAATTTCTTTCAAGTCTGCATCCTTTCACCCTTCAGTCCCCTATTGTTCCCCCCTATTGTTTTCCTTGACAAGTAATCTAAGGTACTATCTCCATTTCCTTACTTTCTGCCTACTTCACAACCTGTTATAACCTACGTACTCACTCTTGCTTTCCACACCATGCCAAAGGTTCTGTGCTAGATGAGAGACTCACTACCATTGCATATCCATATGAAGCTTTAGTTTGCAGTGAAATTAAATTCTACCTCAAGTTTCAAAATTTATTTCTGATAGAACTTTCATATTTGTTATCTCATTTGATCCTTATAAATCTCCATATCTCCCTCTTTACTTGAAGTAGTCATTCTTCCACTTAGTCCATCGTGAATTTTCCTGAAAGTTTGAGGTAGCACCCTAACCAAACACTGAAAATTGTTTACCAGTTTCACCAAGCTCTTAGGAACTTTTAGTCAAATGAGGTGGCATTCCAGACTCCACATGCTTTATGTACCTCCTCTATCAGATGCCCCCCAGACCAGAGTCATAGAAAGCACTGCTTCCCTGACCCCTATCCTGCTCCATTTGCCTTTGCCTCTCAGCCAGTTATAGCACCAAACAAATTCTTCTAAGGGTATTTGAGAGCATATGCATGTTTCTCACCCTTATAATTATCAACAACTAAATGAAAAGCAAATCTCATATAGTTATATACATACTGTAAATCTCATAATCAATTCCAACATAAGACATGCCCCAGCCTGTGGACCCTCCCTGACAAAATTGGAAGATGGGTAATATGATTCCCCTTCCCCACTCGGTATCAGATCTTACCTAGTTAATTAAATCTAATAATAAGAAGAACAGAATACTTGTTAATACATCTTTTTGTTGTATTGCATTGTAAAAAAACACACTTATCCATTGTGAGAAAGTGATAGAACTGAAAGCAATATAAACCTTGTTAAGGATTAGGATTTCATAGCTGGGCACGGTGGCTCACACCTGTAATTCCAATGACTTGGGAGGCAGAAGCAAGAGGATCTCAAGTTTGAGACCAGAGGAAGCCTTAGCAAGACCCTATCTCAAGATAAAAAAGAAAAATAAAAAAGTGTGCTGGGAGTGCAGCCCAGAGGTAAAGCACTTGCGAAATATGTGCAAGGCCCTGGGTTCAACCCCAAAGTACCAAAGAAAAAAAAAAAAAAAAAAAGAATTGAGATTTCTTACTACATTTATTGGGATGTCAGATATTAAAGTATGGACGAATATCCCTCTTTCATTCCTTTCTGTACTCCTGGACTCTTAAGGCTAGGATCATAATAGAAAATATAGAGCGTAGGATGATCTGTAAGTACTGGCAACAAAACATGGACTACAAAAGCAGCTACATTGAACCCTTGAGCACTTAGGTTGTATTCCTCTTCATATAGAACCTCAAAGATCCCAGGGTGGAGAATCCTGCTTCCTTTCCTCTTTGTACCTTACCTCCTAATTTTTCTGTATGGATCCTGGAACCTTACCCTTCTAGCCCAGGTCACTATGGGGCTTTGCTCTATGGAGTATGTCACAGATGTCCAATACTGTCAATGGAATGTCAGTGGGATTTTAAATCTGGATAAACAGTACTGCTGAAGTCAGAGGTCTTTTCTAAAGCTGTTCTCCTACTTTTATTGGGCAGCATACAACCAAACTAATTTGTGTAGTTTCAGAAGTACTGGCATAAGCAATGGCCATCTCTGCTTTTAAACATATAAGCCTTCACTCTTAGACTCTTTTGAGCCTCATATAATTTGTTCATTTATCTGTTTTCCCCCTCTTTTTCTGTCATCTAGCATCTTTTATACAACATTCATTAAGAACTTTAGAACCTAATATTCCTCTCTATAGTCACCACCTTTGGAGACTTCATTGTCTGGAAGGACTCACCCAACATCTTGTCCTTTCATTCATTATCCTTGTTGCCTTTAGTCATCTGTACCTCAATACACTTTACCAGCTCACACTTTTAGTCTAAATACATTGTATCATGTTATAACCTGGAACACTTCCATATCGTAAACTCTAAAATTCTATTTTCTGACCTAAATCTTCTCTCATCCCAATATGCACTCCCTTACTCTGAATACCTTTACTCTTTCTTTTTACTGTGGTAGCACAATAGACAGAATATTGGACTGGGGATGTCGCTCAGTGGTAAAGTACTTGATTAGCATATGTGAGACCTGGAGTTCTTTCCTCAGTATTACATACACACAAAAATATAGAATGTAAAATTTAATGTTTTAATCATTTTAAGTGTGCAATTCAGAGTCATTAAGTACATTCTTAATGTTGTGGAATCATTACTACTATCCATTTCCAGAACCTTTTAGTCACACCAAACAGAAACTCTATACCTGTTATACAATTAGGTCTGCACTTCTCTCTCCCTAATTGCTGGTAAATTCTAATCTGTTTTCTGTCTCTATGAATTTCCCAATTCTGGGTACTTCATATAAGTGGATCTACAGCTATATCATCCTGGCGTTCAATCTCATCAGATCTCCGAAACTAAGCAGAATTGAGCTTGGTTAGTCCTTGGATAGGAGACCGTCTGGGAATACTGGATACTGGAGGCTTGGGCGCAGGACCCTGCAGCCCACTCCCCAAACAATCAGCCACTGAATACCCTATCATTAACAAAGAAGCATTAACAATAGTGCTGGGCATACCACAGTGTTAGGTAATGTTTCATTCTCTTATATATAAGGTCTCTATGAGTCAGACCAACTCTGACTGCACCTAACAACAACAACAAACAACAGCATGTAAGTGGAGTCATACAATATGTATCCTTTTGTGTCTGGTTTATTTCACTGAGCACAATATTTTCAAGGTTCATTTAGGTTTTGGTGTATACCAGAATTTCATTTATTTTGAAGGCTGAATATCATCACATTTTGCTTACCCATTCATCTGTTGGAGATTTGGTTTGTTTCTAGCTTCTGGCTATTGGGAATAATGCCTCTATGAACATTGGTGTACAATTATCTGTTTGTATTTCTGCTTTCAATTATTTTGAGTATATACTTAGGAGTAGAGTGATTATATGGTAATTATATTTTTAACTTTTTGAGGAACTGCCAAACCGTTCTCCAGAGCAGCTGCCCCATTTTATATATCCACCAGTGATGCACAAGTGGTTTGATTTCCCCAAAGCCTCACCCAAACTGGTTATTTTCCCTTTCTAAAAAATTGAAAAAAGCTTGTAGTAAAACATATATAATTAAATTCATCATTGCATCAAGTTGGCTGGACCGTTGTGCCCAGATATGTGCTGAAATATTATTCTGGATGCTTTTGTGAAGGTGTTCTTGAATGAGGTTAACATTTATTCATTCATTTTGGTAGGCTTTCAGTAAAGCAGATTGGTCTCCATAATGTGAATGGGGCATTGTCCAATCAGTTGAAAGCTTGAATAGAACTAAAAGACTGACTTTTTGTGAGTAAGTGTGAATTTGGGCTTGAACTATAATATCTGATCTCTCCTAGGACTCTAGCCTGACAGCTGTCAGACTTAAACTATAACATCAGCTCATCCTTGGGTCTCCAGACTACCAGCCCAACCTGGAGATTTTGGAATTGCTGTGCAAGCCAGTTCCTTAAAATAGATCCCTTAGGCTCTGTTTGTTTTTCTTAATTCTTCTTTGTCTGTTGCATAGACATGATTATTTTAGTTATCCTACTTTACAGTTCACTGAAAGTGATTCTAATCTGCTGTTGAATGCATGTAGTGAATTTTTCATTTCAGTTACCTATATTTTTCAGCTCCAGAATTTTTGTTTTTACCTTTTTATAATTTCTGTCTCTTAATTAGGGCTGGGGTTTAATTCACTTGGTAGAGTGCTGCTCCACACTCTCCAAGGACCTGGGTTCACCTAGCACCACTAAAATGGGGGAGGGCCATGGCGATCTACTCCCAAAGCAATCCTGAAACAATCAGCCATTGAAAACCCTATTAGGGTCACTATGAGTCTGATCTGACTCAATGGCACCTAACAACAACAGCATCTCTTCATTGATGTTTTCATTTTGTTCATACATCATTTGTCTGATTTCTTTTAGTTCTTCATGCTTTCCTATGGATTTTGTTGTTGTTTGGTACCAAGAGGCTTAACCCAGGGCCTTGTGCATAAGTGCTCTACCACTGAACTGCACCCCATCCCCCCTTTTAAATTTTTTATCTTGAGACAGTCTCGCTAAGTTACACAGGCTGCCTCTGGCCTCAAACTTGTGATCTTCCTGCCTCTGCCTCCTGAGTTACTGGGATTACAGGAGTGCACCACCATGCCCAATGAGTCCTGTAGTTTTTAAGTGTATTTAGTATAGTTGTTTAAAAATCTTTGTCTAGTAAATTCTGTGTGTAGCTTCCTCAGAATGTTTTTAGTCAGTTTATTTTGCCTTTTAAATAAGCCATCTTTTCTTGTTTCTCTGAATGTCTTGTGATTTTCTTATTGAATATTTGGCAGTTGGTTATTATACTGTGGTAACTATAGAAATCAGATTGTTCCTCTTCCTTGGATGTTTTCATTTTTGTTATTGTTATGGTTAAAGGCTATATAGCAGGTGAGGTTTTAAATTTTTTTTTCAAACTTTTTATAAAGACTATTTTTTGTCAAATATACCCACTGATGTCTTTGTTCCTTTAGCTCCTGTTCTGCTCATGTTTTGACAGATGTCTTTGAATGCTTGGAGAGAGCCCTCCAAGCCTTTGCAGATTGTCTCTGTGCTGGGACAGCTTTATTCTGAGCCTAAAGGTCAGCCCAGGGTGAAAGATTAAGGCCTTCTAAGGTCTTCTAGCATACATCTTTCCTCTTCATTTCCATAGCTTTCTAAATTCTCAAAAACACATGACAGCTTTTGAAGGCCCTAATTTCCCATTCTTACCTTAGTTTCTTTCCCATGCCTTAGAGGGTCTGTTATATGTCTCCATTCATAACCTCTTGTCCCAGACGGCTCTGCTTCTCTAGTTTCCATGCAGCTTCTCTGTGCAGTACCTGTTGCTTTTCCCATCTTATTTCCAAGTTAGGCAAAGGTGAGTGCCTTGCATCAGTCATTTAGCTATTCCTGATATGTTGTTGTTGTTGTTAGGTGCTATTGAGACGGTATCCGACTCAGCGACCCTACGTACAACAGGCGAAACACTATTGTCAGTGCTTCTCTGCTATTCATAGAGTTTTCAATGACAGATTGATTTTTGGGAGTGGGTTGTCGGGTCCATGTCCCAAACCTACAGCACCTGGTGTTCCCAGGTGGTCTCCCATCCAAGTACTAATCAGGCCCGACCCTGCTTAGCTTCCGAGATCCGAAGGGATCTGATGCCACAGGGCTACCGCTGCAGGCCTGATAAAGGATAGAACAAATTTACACCATAATTTGCAAATAATGTTTGCTTTGCTTCTTCCTGTTTAAGGGAGAGAACTGAGAACTGGTGCTGCCTTTTCAAGACCAAAAATACCAACCAGAATGTGGAGCAAGAGTGAGTAGAACGCCACAAAACCTTCCTATCACTTTGAATAGGTTTTTTTTTTTTTGATTGGGTGTGTGTTTGGTTACTCTCAACCTTTGACTATTTTTCAGACTCTGGCAAAGTTTTTTTCAGATAGTTCCTGCTTGTTTTTTTGTTTTGTTTTGTTTTGCTTTTTATGTTTCTTTGGGGGAAGAGAACCTAGAGCTTCCTAGTTCACAGTTTTGCTGCTGTTACTTAGTACCTCTACTGTATTATAATGCATTGAAAAGTTCTACTATCTGGACTTTTTCTTTCATGAGTGCAACTTCCTTTTTGCTCTGCTTCCTGAGCCACTGTTGATTGTAGGGTCTTCTATATTGGTCATTGTCTTGCTATTACCCTTAGATTAGCAGAGGGCCTACAGTAGAGTCCCTAGGAATACTAACCTTTCAGAAGAAGAGGAATATGTGAAAACAATGAAAAATGAAACTGAATGTGAAGAAAAGAAAATTGTAGTGTCAGCAAATGTAGTAGATTGACCCTCATCACATTATAAGCAAACTCTTCTGTATCTTCAACAATTATACAATGATCTGTCTCTATCTTTTTGATTTAAAAATCAGTCTCTTCCCTAAAAATGTGTCACCTGAGTTACAGTTCTTTCAGTCATAAGACAGAGGCTTTTTATGCTTATGGGTAATGTAAACTGAAAACAAAACAAAACAAAAAAATAACTGTGTAATGTTAATTCCACTAGCTTCCTGAAGATGGCAGCAGATTTCTGTGAAATAGAATTGTCCATACTTCCTGTCCAGATTTGGAGGAAAACATATTTCCAAGCAGAGTAGTATAAAACGCTTTTCTGCATCCTTCCTCCAGTGATTATGATCTTTAAAATAATTGTCTATCAGTGTGATAGGGAGAAACTTGCATCTCAGCATTGTTGTAATTTGCATTTCTTTGATAATCAAGGAGGCTAAACAAACATCTGTGTGTTTCAAAGCATTTCTTTTTCTTCTCTGAATGCTTTTTATATCCTTTGCCCTATATTTGCACTGGGATTAAATTTTGTGGCCTTTACCATATCTCCTTATAAAAATGATATGTATGCACTGTAGAGATTCATCTGAACTTAGAAGAAATTTTAAAACATGTACATCCATACTATCAGAGAAAACTTCAATGTTTAAATATATTTTTACTACCTTCTCCTGTCTGTATAGCTATTGCTTTTTTCATCTTTTATATGATTTTTCTCTATATTCTTTTTAAATATATAACAGTATAGTGGTATTTTCCCATGCCATTGATGACTCTTGTGTGTATTTTAAAATAGCTATGATTTATGATTTAAAAAGCAATTCATGAGTACTATTGAAAACTTGGTAAATAGAAAATTTAATAAGGACAGCAATATATAATCTCTCAACTCAGAGATAACTGCTCAGAGATAACTGTCATTAAGCTTTTGATATATATTCCCAACCATTTTTCTATACAAGTATTATACATTTTTATTTCATGGATAACATGCACTAATATATAGTTTTACATATGTTGTTTTACTTTATATATGCCACTAAAACCGTTTTAAATGGTTATTTTATTGGCTATCTAATAAACCATTGTTTATTCTCTTTAACAATCCATTGCTATAAGTATTAAGATTTTCCCCATTATTTCACTATTAGAAAATGTGCCATAATGGATTTTTGAATACAAGTCTTATGCATTTCTGATTCTTACCTTATTAAAGAGTCCCCAAAGCCCAGCATGGTGTTACAACCCTATGGTCCTAGCTGTTCAGGAAGCTGAGGCAAGAGGATTGTAGGTTCAAAGCCAGAGGCAGCCTACACAACTTAGCAAGACCCTGTCTCAAAATAAAATAAAAGAGGGGCTATGGGTACTACTCAGTGGTGGAGATCTTGCCTAGCATGCAAAGGCAATGGGTTCAACTCCCAGTACTGCAGGGGGAAAAAAGTCTCTGATGTGGAATTACTGAGTAAAATGTTATGGCCCTTTTATAAAATACTAAAGCAGTTTAGACTTATGTAAATGTATCTGCCTTTTGTATCTTTTATAACATTAAGTAATTCATTCTTACTGTTTATACTTACAGTGACAAATGGTGCCCTAATATTGTACTGGGGCTGGGATTTAGCTCAGTTGGTAGAGCGCTGCGCTGCAGTTTCTGAGGTCCCGAGTTCAGTTCCCAGCACCACAAAAATGGGAGAAGGACCTGGCAATCCACTCCCAAGGCAATCCCGAAACAGTCAGCCATTGAAAACCCTGTGAGGGTCGCTATGAGTCCGATACCAACTCGAGGGCACCTAACAACAACAACAATATTGTATTAATATAAAAAAAATTAAGGTATGTTTCAAGTTTTTTAGGAACCTAATTTCTTCCTCTGTGAATTATATTTTTCACATATTTGGCCTATTTATTATATCTAATGGTATTTTTTTAAAATCTTTTGTTTTCTCACATTATATATATTAAGCTTTAATTAAATTTTCCTTCTTGATTGCTTTAGAATGGAATTTCTTCTAATTTATTTTTTCTCATTTTGAGTGATTATAAAGGTAATTGGGCTGGGATTTGGCTCAGTGGGTAGATCGCTGGGCTGCAGTCTCTGAGGTCCCGAGTTCAATTCCCAGCACCGCAAAAATGGGAGAAGGACCTGGCAATCCACTCCCAAGGCAATCCCGAAATAGTCAGCCATTGAAAACCCTATGAGGGTCGCTATGAGTTGGATACCGACTCGATGGCACGTAACAACATAAAGGTAATTAATGAGTATTATTAAAATATTAAAAATATAGAAATGTTTAAAGAAGGCAGCGAAAATCAACAGCAGTTCACAAGTCACTAGTATTAATATTTAAGTATTTTTTTTCATTTTTGAGAGGGAGAGCAATTGGGAGTAGAAATTCTGTTGTAATTCTTGGAGGTAGTAGTTAAGTTCATTATGGTCTAGTAACTTGAGACCATAGCTTTTGGAAAGTGGTAATAAGTCAAGTCCTCCCAGAATCAATATGCTTCAGATAAAGATCCAGGGATACATGTGGTACCCTACCACAGAATACCCACAGAATTTTGCCACTAATATTATAGAGATGGAAGTAATCTCATCAGCTATTATTGTTGTTGTTGTTAGATGTCCTCGAGTCTGGTCTGACTCATAGCAACCCTCACAGGGTTTTCAATGGCTGATTATTTCAGGATTGTTTGGGAGTGGGCTACCAGGTTTTTCTCCCATTTATTGCAATGTTGGGAATAGAACCCAGGGCCTCAGAGAGTGCAGAGCGGCACTCTACCAACCGAGCTAAACCCAACCCCACTAATCAGCTATAACCATTAGAAAATCCCTTAATGCTGGTAGTAAGAACAGCAACAGTAAACATTTATCAAATTCTTGTTCTGTGTCAGGTACTAAAATCAGGGCTTTACATAAATTAACTCATTTAATCTTCAAAACAACTCTGTGAAGTATGTAGTGTTATCCACATCTTATAGATGGGGAAACTGAGGCATAGATGGAGCAGCAAAATGATCCTAGAAACTGTCCACATACAAATCTGAGAGCAGAGAAAACTTTATATTCATCACATTTTGGAGAAAATTATTCTCAAGATTTATGCTTCTTTCTTTGTAGCAGTATAAGTATATAGGAAGCCTAGGCATCTGAGGGAGAAGGGAAGAATAGAGATGATGGCATGGCAGTTGAAAATGATTAGAAAAGGAAGTAGGGAATTCAAAGACAAACTTTGCTTTCACTGTTTAGGTCATTGTTTTCTGAATGAAAATTATTAAAAATTAAAATCAAAAATACGAAAATACATTTCAAAAATTAAGAGTAAATTTTAAAATTTAAAAAACCTATGATGACTGTGAAACTGGGGAGAAATGGATACATATTGATGAAAGGGGAATAAATTGGAACAAAATCTCTCAAGCTAGTATGTGGTAAGATTCCAAAAACAAAATAGATTCATTCAATAGGCATTTATTAAACTCTGTGTGCCAAGCAATATGCACACTGAATTTTAAAAAGTGATACCATTTTTGTTGTTGTTGTTGTTAGGTGCCGTCGAGTAGGTATCTGACTCATAGCGGCCCTCATCGGGATTTCAATTTTTAGTGAATCAAATTGTCCAAGATCTAAAGGATTGAATGTATTAGAGAACTTGTCAATTTCTTACAAAATTACAACTGCACATACCCTTTTGATTGCGTTTCCACTAGCAGGGATTTATTATACAGATATATATGCATTTTCAAAATGATTTATATCTAAAATTATTCATTGCAGGATTATTTTACAATGTAACATATTAGAAAATACATGTTCAGTGAAAAGTATATAGATCTTGGTATTCTACCATTCACTTAATATCAGTAAAGGAGATAGACTAAACACACACATATGTATATATTTAGGTATTCATATAATATATGTGGAAAGGAACATGTATAAACCAATACAGGTTGAATGAAGCCCCTTTCTTTTTTATGTTCCAATTGAAGACTGGTTTGTGGAGTTTATAACGTGGACTAGGTAACTGGTAAAAGACCAGGGTGCTAAGTGGGGCGTGAGAAATATCTCACTCCAAATCAAGAAGGCATCTGGGAAGCCAGACTTAAAAGACCATATATTGTATTATTACACTTAAAAATATATATGAGTCCAATCTATATAAAGGCAGCAGAAGCATCCAGTATTGCCTGGGGCTGGCAGTGGGAATATGAAGTGGATGAAAATGAGCAGCACTAGGGATTTTTCTGGGGTAATGGAAATGTTCTAAACCTGAGTAGTGTTGTTGGTCGCCCAGCTTCATGAGTTTACCAAAAATATTTGTGAATTGTATACTTATAAGTGGGAGGATTTTATGGTGTGTAAATTAGACCTCAATAAATCTGTTAGAAATAAACAAAAAACAAGCAAACATATCTGAGAACAAATTTTAAAACAGGACTCTGGACTGTTAAAGAGGAAAGTTGAAGAAGGAACCAGTCATCAGAGCAACAGCTGCAGGATTAAAAACAACTGTCAGTGAAAATAATCTCAGCCTTCACAAAGGGGCTCTAGGTCTCTGAAAGACTTGCAGGCATCCAGGTGGATACTTTAATGGTCAACCCCATATTCCTGCTTTCCCTTCACAAATATCCCCACCCTCAGAACTTTTACTTTAAGTATAATGAGAAGAACAAGATACAGTATTTGATAGTGGTGCCTGGTGTAAAGTAAGTGCTAAGTAAATATCATTTGTTACCATCATTTCCATACACATTATTAAAACAGGCTCTGTATTCATTCTTCTTATCAAGTCTCTGTCTTTCTGTCATCTTACCAGCAACTTGATATACTTTACCTGAAGGTTTCATCTCTACAGCAGACAATACATGGGCTGGATTGCTCCCCAAACTAGCCACTTAGTCCTGACTGCCAAGGAAGTCTAGTGAAATGCTGGAAGACCCAGCTTCTCACAACTCAGGAGGCTTACAATCACCTCTGAGTTGCCCAGCAATGAATATCATTCCTATTGAACAAAAGCAAGAACTGACAGTTTTGAATTTTACTTAAGCCCTATACTTCTACAAAACCAGGCCAATTAATAAGTTCTTCCAGGTCCTAGATGCGTAGCTCAGTGGCAGAGCTGCTAGGTTTGGTTCCCAGCACTGGAAAAAAAAATGCTAAAGAAATCCTCCCACTTTTTTGTATTCCAGGAAATGTTTATTGCAAAGAACCACCTTTATTGCAAAGAACCACCTTTCCTCAGGTGACTTATGTATGACTTCCTTTTTACCTGTAACAAAGCCAGACCGAGACCCTCCAAATTCCCATTTTTGGCTGAGTGATTAGCTGAACTCTTTATACTTACTAACAGTTTGAGACACTCATCTGCTATCTTGACTTGACTAAAGTTAGTTAAGCTTCTCTCCTTCCTGAGGCCCTTTAACTTTGGCCCGTTCTCAGCCTGAGCTAGTACACAATCACAACTTAATGGGTAATTTTTACAGAGAAAGAAGCCATTTCATAATTGACTGTCTAATCTCCATACCCTTTCATCCCTCCTTCCTACACCCAGTTCTTTCTAGCCTTATTATTTCTCCCTAGAAAAGAACAGCTTAAAAATCAGTTTAATTAAAAAATAACACAAATGTCTTTTCCTGCTTACCTTTGAGACACTGATTTCTTGGCTAGAGGTTCTCACTATTGTAAAAGTCCCTTCTTATTCCACAAATCAGTCTTCAATTGTTGTTGTTGTTAGGTGCCCATCAAATCAGTATCCGACTCATAGCGACCCTCATAGGGTTTTCAATGGCAGACTATATTGGGATTGCCTTGGGAGTGGATTGCCAGGCCCTTCTCCCATTTTTCTGGTGCTGGGAATTGAACTCGGGACCTCAGAGACTGCAGCACAGTGCTCTACCAACTGAGCTAAATCCCAGCCCCAGTCTTCAATTAGAACATAAAAAAGAAAGAAGCTTCATTCAATTTGTATTAGTTTCTATGTATTCCTTCCTACTCATATTATATGAATACCTAAATATATACATATGTGTGTGTTTAGCCTCTCTCCTTTACTAATATTAAATGAATGATAGAATACAAAAATCTATATACTTTTCACTCTTTATTCCTTTGGAATAGTCTCTTCTTGACTGAATCCATATTTTTTTTACTTTATAGGTTTAATAAAGTTTAAGAGGGGCTGTAAAATATTTTAAAGCACAATTCATTGTTCTGCTTTCTTATCCACTTAACCCAAACCTCCAGGAATACTTGAGTGTGTTTACAAGAATGCCATTATATTTTCTGGGCAAATAAAAGGGCAGAACAAAACCCATTCTTTTTGCTGTCCCCTTTTTTAGGATGGTTTATGAGGGTGGTGACAGTTTGGCAACCAAATTAATTATAAATCAGAAGAGCTTGGGTTTCATTGGTTCCAAAAACCAATGCTAAGAGGTACAACAACAGCTAAAATGTAAGTAAATCACTCTCTTCACTTATAAATGGGTTCCAGAAGGATAATAAACAACTGCCAATCACATAGGTAGCTTTGATGCACAATTTATATGCCACTTTCCTAGACAAGTCCCCCTAGGAATTGTATTTGAGAGTAAACAAACTGATGTAAATTCTAGGAGGAGATGCTTCTATGGGGGGTTTCAGGTTTAGTAAATGTGAACCTGCTGTGGTCACAGCTATGTCATGATGCATGCCCACAGTCTTATACTCCCACCCATACTCCCACCCCTAGGAATTGTTCCTGGGCACACATGGAAAAAACAATTTGAGAGGTATTTTTTTCAGAATGGGAAGTGGAGGAAGAGGTGTTTAGGTTGCAGTGTGAGTGCCATCCTGTCAGATGGATCAGCTTTATTACTTGAGGTACACCTGTATTCTCCTAAATAACCACTCCCATCCCTGTCCCCAAGTCAGCAATAACTGAGCTTTCTTAGAAACTTTATCAAATTATTGGAACTGGCCTTCCTAAAAATTATCGAGGAAAATCCTCTCTGTTTCTGCCTATGCTGCCAAGGGAAGACAATAATGTCTTTTAGAATGGTTCACTCCCCAAAGCATCCTTAGTACTTGGAAAGGGAGAGGGATCTAGGATTCCTCAACCCTTCCCTGTTCATCTCCATATTATTATTTTTTGGTACCCTCACAATTTGCAGCTAGGTTACTCCTAGAATCTACTGAATGCCTTCCATCTCTATCCCCTTCCCAGGTGCCTTGACCGATGAGAGGACAAGGGATATTAAGATCATGGGAAAAGATAAGGGGCCTGACCCTTATTCCCATGGGGCCTGACCTGTCTGCTCATTAAAGCTGGCAGGAATATTGAGATCTGCTGCTGTTAATGAGCTTTAAGGTTATTTCTGGACTGGTCTGTATCGTTAGTTTTTACCAAGGAGTATGACAGTAGCCATTGTAAAAGTGAAGGTGTTACAGTAGAGTAAATGCAGTAATGAACACCCCCAAAGTATGCCCCATGAGGAAACCTAGCCCTAGCTGAGGAATTGTCCTAGGGAGTCTTGTTATCTCTGCAATTTGGAGAATGTATTGACTATGCCCTGTAATACAAAGTTACATTTTTATTTATGTGATATACATATGACTAAAAGAATTTGTGAAACCATTCTTTTTACCTTCAATGCACTGATATTTCCCATTCTATTTATTCTACACTATTTTCTTTTTAAAAAACTTCTGCTCATGATTTACTAAATAGATTTCACCACCAATGAGGAATTGCAGTTTTAAAAACTGGCTTGGGACTGCAGACAGCATATGTCTGCGTGAAATCTATTAACTCAGGCAGGCCTTTGTTAACTCTGGAGTCCCTTTCTGATGCAAGTGGTTATTTTGCAATCCTTATTTTTCTGCTGCCATTTCTGTCAATCTTGGTTTCTTTTTTGCCTTTCTCTGCAGCTTTGTGTGTGTGTGTGTGACCTGACCTCCCGGTTAGACCACTATGGTCTTGCTTTTCTCATTTTTACCTGGTACGTACTTGATTGCAGCCATCCTTTCCTCAACCCCAACCCCAGCCAATATCACAGAATTACAGGCTGGGGATGCAGCTAGGTGGTAGAGCACTTGCCTAGCATGTGCAAGGGCCTAGGTTCCACCTCTAGTACCATAGAAACAAAAACAGAAATGAAACAAACAAACAAAAAAAAAAAAACAGTAACAGAATTCTTTTTTCTAAGTATGCTCATGTATAATTCCTGGGGGAGAGGGATTTGCATGGGAGAGCAAGAGTGTGGAGTTGATTATTAAAATAACTGTCTTAGCTCCTGAAAGTCTTTCCAACATCTAAAACTTCTGTGACTCCTTAGGCTATTTATGCTGACAATTGGTGCTGTTCTTCCTTTCATTTTTTGGTTCTCTTCCCTACTAGATTCCCAAAGTAACACTTTTCTTTTTTAGTAAAGTATTAATCATCCAAAACAAGCCAGAGACCTGAAAACTGGAGGATGATGTTTTTCTTGTACCTGTGCTGAAATACATATACACTCACACACACACAAATATATATATATTTAAATATTAATTATTAAATATATATATATATATATTTGTGTGTGTATATGTGTGGAGAATATTCGTGAGAAAGAGCTGAAGTGTGGAATGGGGCTTTAAATCCCAATCTCTCGAAAATCTCTCCTAGACCTTAAACCTCTATGCACATCATGAGTTAGTTTTTACTGTCACTGCTGCTGCTTCCATCATTATTAGTTCTTTTGAGGTTCTCTTTATAAGACTTGTTGTTGTTAGGTGCCATGGAGTCGGCATCCGACTCATAGCAACCCTCATAGGGTTTTCAATGGCAGACTGTTTCGGGATTGCCTTGGGAGTGGATTGCCAGGTCCTTCTCCCATTTTTGCGGTGCTGGGAATTGAACTCGGGACCTCAGAGACTGCAGCGCAGTGCTCTACCAACTGAGCTAAATCCCAGCCCATTTAGTTCTTTTGAGGTTCTCTTTATAAGACTTGTTGTTGTTAGGTGCCATGGAGTCGGTATCCGACTCATAGCAACCCTCATAGGGTTTTCAATGGCTGACTGTTCAGGATTGCCTTGGGAGTGGATTGCCAGGTCCTTCTCCCGTTTTTCTGGTGCTGGGAATTGAACTCGGGACCTCAGAGACTGCAGTGCAGCACTCTACCAACTGAGCTAAATCCCAGCCCCTTTATAAGACTACACACTTCTGAATACATTCTTTAATGTTTTTCTTATAGCTGTTCCAGGCATGATTATAGCTGACTTTACATCTGTAGAATGTTGTTGTTAGATGCCATGGAGTCGGGTCTGACTCTTAGTGACCCTGTGTACAACAGAAAAAACACTCCCTGACACAGTGCCATGCCCGGTACTGTGTCAGTGCTTCTCTGCTATTCATAGGGTTTTCAATGGCTGATTATTTTGAGAGTGGGTTGCCAGGTCCGTCTGCCTAGCCTGCAGTACCTGATATTCTCAGGTGGTCTCCCATCCAAGGTGTAACCAGGCCAACCTTGCTTAGCTTCTGAGATCAAGTAGGATTGGTTGCCAGGGTGCTATGGCTTCAGATGTCAAATACACACACACACACACACACACACACACACACACACTCTTACAATATACATCAGTACATACACACTAATATATACCATTTCTGTCTTGTCCTTTTATGGATATGGAAATGTAGACTTGGATTAGTTAAATGACTTACCTAAGGTCACACAGTTTAATGGAAGGGAATCACTATTCTCTCGAACTTTTTAATCTCTTTTTGATACATATGTTAGTTTCAGACCATATTCGTCAGATTTTTCATCTCTGTGACATAATAGATGACAAAACAACTTAAAAGAAGGAAGAGTTTATATTGGCTCACAATATCAGATGCTTCAATCCATCATGGTGTCTAGGGTGTGGCAGAACAGAGCAGTTTACTGAGATGTACAAGTTAGCAGAATGCCTGCGTGACCCATACCTCCACGGTTTTTCCCTTTTGTCTTAAGGCTCTGTCTTACAGGCACAGTTCTGCGAACTCCTTTCTAAGCCATGCCATAATTCTTAGAAAAGATCACAAGAACAGAAGGCTCTGGGACAGATCAAAGGGCTGTAGATATGGGCAGTGACTTCCGAGAACGCCCAGACCTCAAGATAATACAAATGGCATACTTTAGCAACTCAAAGCCTCATCTTATTTGACTTTCAATAGCAGACCCCTCTGCCTCTGAATGGCATACTTCAGTAACTCAAAGCCTCACCTTACCTGACTTTCACTTTCTCCACCCCCTCCTGCCCTGCTTGTAACCCACAATTTAAACCTTTTCCCTGCAAAAGTCCCGTCCAGACACTGAACCGCTGCGCTGGTGAGGTGTGGTACCCTTGAGTTCCAGCTTTAATAAAGGCTCTTTGTTATTGCTTGCAACTTCAGACTCCCTGGTGGTCTTTGGGGAACTCAAACTTTGGGCATAACATTTACCTCATGGCTACCAGGAAACAGAGAAAGAAAATGTCTTTCCTCCTCTATAGGGAATATTATGGGATAGCCCCAAGTGATACAGAGGAGGTTTGGTTTGGATAGGGGCCTATCTAGCCCACTTGGAGGTCTGATCAAGGTCCTGAAGCAAGATGGCCCCCAGTGATTTAAATGCCACTCTTTATTGGTTGCGCCCAGTCCCTCGTGCCACTATATGACTGGCTGACTGCCACTTTGAGGACGTTACTGTGTAAGTTAACAATTGAGACTGACCATCACACAGAGGGTTGGACGAACTGCTTAATATCTACAGGGTTACATCCTTCCTTGAGAATCACTGATACTCAGAACAGAGTCTATTTTTGATAATTCCTATACATCAATAAGGGGCTGGGATTTAGCTCAGTAGGTAGAGTGCTGCGCTGCAGTCTCTGAGGTCCTGAGTTCAAGTCCCAGCACCGCAAAATGGGAGAAGGACCTGGCAATCCATTCCCAAGGCAATCCCTAAATAGTCAGCCATTGAAAACTCTATGAGGGTTGCTATGAGTTGGATACCAACTTGAGGGCACATAACAGCAACAACAATACATCAATAAGATGTGGCCAACTGTTTAATATAAATCTATTAGTCTCCTAAATATAAACTACAGAATCAAATCATACAGATTTCCCACTTATTCCAAATATAAAATTAAATCATAATATTAAAAATATTTGTAATATCCTCTGAATATTCTTATTCTTCTCTCATCACCGTTTCTTCCACTGTGTTGTTTAAATAGGTGTGTGTGTGTGTGTGTGTGTGTGTGTGTGCATTCAAAATATTTGAATTATGGAATACTTTTTGTTATGGACTGAATTCTGTGCCCCCTCCTCAAATTCATATATTGAAGTCCTAACTCCAGTACCTCAGAATGTGACTATGTTTGTAGATAGGGCCTCTAAAGAAATGATTCAGATAAAATCTATTCCTATGGTTGGGCCCTAATCCAGTATGACTTTTGTACATATAAGAAGAGGAGGTTAGGACACAGACATGTGTGAGACCATGTGAAGGTACAGTGGGAAAGTGGACATGAACAGTGGCTTATAGAGAAACCAAACCTGCTAGCATCTGGATTTCAGACTTTTAGCCTCCCTAATTATGAGCTGTAGCCCTGTGGCATCCGATCCCGTCAGATCTCAGAAGCTAAGCAGGGTCCGGCCTGGTTAGTACCTGGATGGGAGACCGCCTGGGAACACCAGAAGCTGTAGGCTTGGGAGAAGGACCTGGCAACCCCCTCCCAAAGAAAAATCAATCTGCCATTGAAAACCCGATGAATAGCAGAGAAGCACTGACAACAGTGTTTCCCCTGTTGTACAGAGGGTCGCTATGAGTTGGATACCGACTTGACGGCACCTAACAACAACAACAGCAATTATGAGCAAATAAAGATCTGTTGTTTAACCCACCCATTTTATGGTATTTTATTATGCCAGACCTAGCAAACTAAGACACTGTTCAAATTTGCTTGTCATTCTTGCATAGGAGCACTGCCAGTTTTCTCTTATTGTTTCATTTTAGCATATGTGCTGTCAAAATGAACAAATATTACATGGTTTTTCTTTTGAAGCTGTGTACCTCCATGCCTACATCTTTCCATGCCTTGCTTTCAGATCCCCTTTTCTTTTATTAGTGAATTTCATAAAACAATATTGAAAACAGAATACAAAAAAAGCAATGTGTGTCATTCTGTTGTACATAGGGTCACTATGAGTTGGATCTGGCATGACAGCACCTAACAACAACTTTATTTGTATTGGACCAGGAGTTATTTAGTGTGACCTCAGAAACAGCATTCCGGCCCTTTGGGCTGAGATTATTATTATTTGATTTTACTTTGTAGTCAGCTAGAAGCTGTTCTTTGTGGCTTGGGACCCAGACAGTGCCTGAGATAGGCAGGACTAATAACCAGCTGCTTTCATTGTCATCAACTTTTTGGGGTAGGGCCACAAAGGAATAGCACCTACCACTTTCCAGATTACCTTTTAGTTTCGGCTCAACTTAAAATTTTGATCTGTATGTCAGCTATAGGCATTTTGTGGGTTTTATCACTCACAGTTCTGGTTTATATTTAATCTAGCAATGGAAGGCTAGAGCTTGAAAGTAAATTACAAGTGGCTTGGTGTTCCATTAAAATCTTCTTCCTCCAATTTTCCTAATTCCCTACCTACTCCAACATAACCAGAGTCCTAGGCCAAAGGCCCAATTTAGGGGTTCCAACAGGTCAGATCCAGCCATTTATCTCAAAGCAAACAAAAGTAATTGTGTAAAGGAGGAAAGGATTTCAATCAAAATGGCCATTTCTGGAAGACAGAAGGTAAGCATTTCAGCCCATCTTCAGGGTACTGACCTGAGCTTCAGGTTTAAATAGAAGAAGAATTGGGGCAGAAGGCAGGAGTTATGCATAATTAAGCTATCTTGGTCAAAATGTGATCTGCTTAATCATCATCTCAGTTCTGGTTCTGTAGGGTGGTAGAAGAAGCCCTTATTGCTTGAAGGGACAGTCTAATTCCCATGAGATTATCGCTCCTGTTTGGGGGTGATTTCATCATGAGGTGACCTATGTGCAAAGCTTTGCTATTCCTGGAAACCAAGAAGACTGCAGGTTTAGGACAATGACTGGCAATATGCAGGCACCTTTTGGGGGTTCTGGAACAGGACATTGTATAAGTTGATAGTAAGATACCTTGCCGCAGACCAGCTGCAGCCTAGATAGAATCCAGGGTTTCCCGAAGGCAGATGAGGAGTCAGGGATGGGTAACAAACACAGCAGCTCAGAGGCAGTGTGATCTTGTTCCGTTTATTTCCAGATTATCCAGCCTTTCTATACAGAATTGTTGTTGTTGTTGTTAGGTGCCATCGAGGCAGTATCTGACTCATAGCCACCCTCATAGGGTTTTCAATGGCTTACTGTTTCAGGATTGCCTTGGGAGTGGATTGCCAGGTCCTTCTCCCATTTTTGGGGTGCTGGGAATTGAACTGGGGACCTCAGAGACTGCAGCACAGCGCTCTACCAACTGAGCTAAATCCCAGCTCTTTATACAGAATTATCATTCATTAAATCTTATGAAAGGTCAGATAAAGACAAGGAAGTTGGTTGCATTGATGGAATCACCTGATCAATTGTCACATGAGTGTCAGGTGGTAATCAATCAAAGTGGAAGAGGAACTCAGAGACAAAGTGTGATTATTTTAAAGAAATAAACCAAGATGACCTGAGCATCTGCATTTCCTGTAACAATTGACTATTCTTAATCTTTATGCAGGAATTTAGGGCGGTTAACTGCCACCTGTGTGTCACCCCATTGAGTGTTGTTATGAAGAATGGGTGCTTTTGCTTACTGTAGAGCTGTTGGTACAAAGGCTTTTGTTTAAGGAGTTTAAAGCTGTTGGAAGTCATTCAGGGATTTCCTTCAAGACAGCCTGAGGCTTGTCACCTCCCAGTCTGAATTAGCATAGCCCACAGAGCCAGAAGATTATTTTTCATTAATATTTCTATAAATCTACAATAGTGACCAATTAAAATTTAAGAAAAGATGGGGTTCCAAGTCCTTTTCCATGAAGAGACCTTTTTGGAGGTACTATTCCCCTCTCAGCATACTTTCCCTCTGAGGCTAGGAGTACTCCTCCCCTTTTGGTGGATTTTCCTTCCAATGCCTTTATTAAAGATACTCTTCCTCATGTGGGGACTCTGTCTACCCATCATGAGTGGATCTGGACCCGGCAATACCTGAGTTACTCTTATCTTTGTGCCTCAGCCATGAAGGGGGATAAGATAGGTTAGGTTTTCAGCAGTTTTTAGATAGACATTCCTTGAGTGATTAACATGCCTACATGCAGAGTTAAGCAGGTGACTGACCCAAAGTGTTAAGACAAAGGAGACTGATACAAAATGAAGGCAAAGAAACCAGATTTTATCCTGTTTTCATCAACTTGTGGGCCCAAGTGAGGAGTAAGTGCTTTTTAGCAGAAGCAATTTCTAAGTACCTGTTATAGTCCCAGAAGGACCTCATCTGATATTGATGTTTTATGAGATTGTTTATATCCAACAGAAGAATAATAAGACCTTGCCATGAACACCAATCAAGCTTTCAACAAGTGTCATACCAGTTCTTGACTGTCAGAAGCTTTTTCTTCCTCAAGTTTTAAGCCACTGAAGTTTTTATTTTGTTTTGTTTTGATTTTTGGTAGTGCTGGGCATTGAACCCAGGGCCTTGTGCATGCTAAGCAAGCACTCTACTACTGAGCCATATACCAGCTCTCTTCTTCAAGTTTTTGAAAAATAATATAATAAGCCAACCACTCAAAGTACTAGAAAATAAACAATAACTTTAACATCTATTATATTACCCTCTCCTATATGTTGCTAACCAGTGTCCTGAATTTTCTGATTATTACTTTTTCTTTTTGTAAAAAAATTTATATCTAAGATTAAAATTCATATTTTATGATTTTATATACTTTTGAATTTAAACAGTTCAACAAATAAAATTGTGCTATATGTATTTTCCCCCTCAGTGTTATTTTACTATGACCAATCTATGTTGGTGTATATATTTCTAGTTCAGGCCTTACACTCTTGTATAATATTCCATTTTGTGAATTCATCACATTCAGTTCTGTTCTTAAGAATTTATGGTATTTTGGTTTTGTTCTTTTACAAATAGTGGTTATTTGTACTTTTTTTATTATGGACTTCTCTACATGCTCAACAGTTTCTTTTGACTCTATACCTAGAAGATTTGCTAGTTCGTATATGTGTGTGTGTGTGTGTGTGTGTGTGTGTGTGTGTGTGAGTGAGTCTATAGTCGTACGTGGGAGAAGGACCCTGCACCCCACTCCCAAAAATCAATCTGCCATTGAAAACCCTATTGAAAAGCACTGACAATAGTGTTTCACCTGTGGTAGGTAGGGTTGCTATAAGTCGGACACCAACTCCACAGCACCTAACAACAGCAATAGTCATATTACCCTGGCCTCCAATTTCATCAGATTTCAGAAGCAAAGCAGCGTTGGGCCTGATTAGTATTTGAGTGGGAGACCACCTGGGAATACTGCATGCCATAGGCTTGGAAGAAGGCCATGGCAGCCTACTCCCAAAACAATCAGCCATTAAACACCCTATGAACAGCAGAGTACTGACAGTAGTACTAGGCATGGCACAGTGTCAGATAGTGTTTCACTCTGTTGTACATAGGATTGCTATGAGCTGGACCCGACTTGAAGGCACCTAACAACAGCAACAACATATATATGTGAATGTTCAGCTCTGGAAAATAATGTCAAATTGTTTTCAAAAGCATTTCCATTAATTTACAATCCTATCAACAATGTATAAGAGAACCTGGTGACCCATATCCTTTCCTATGGTATTATCCTTTGGTATTATCACATTAATTTTTGTTAAGTTATCACATTAATTTTTGTTAAGTAATTATGTGTAAAATGGAATGTCATTGTAATCATGTTTTGCTTTTCTCTGATTACTAAGGAGAGTTTGATTTTATATATTGCATTGACTTTATGTGTTTCCTCTTCTGTGAAATATTTGCTCCTTTTTCCTATTTTTTATTAAGTTATCTTTTTATTATTGATTTGTAGGAATTGTTCATGTATTATTGATGCTGATGCTTTATTGGTTTAATATATGATAGATAGCTCCTTCCAGCTTGATAGTTTGTCCTTGTTTCCTTCAGGTTTTTTCATACATGAAGGTTCTTGATTTAATGCAATTTATGTTAACTTTTTCTTTTATGGATAGAGCTTTTGTGTGCTTTTGAGACATCTTTCTGTACATTACTGTCTGAAAGATATTTCCTCATATTTCTCCTAACAGTTTTAAAGTTTTGCTTTTATATCTAAGTTCTTAATATAGACAACCAGTTTTTCTAGTTCCATTTGCTGAATAACCCCTTATTTCCCTAGTGTTCTTCAGTACATCTTATATACCAAAGCTCCACCTGTGCACATTTCTTGGATGTCTGCTATGTTCCAGTAGTCAATTTTTCTACCCCTTACTCCTCTTAGTTTTTATCTGTAGAATTTTTTTTCATGTATTTCTCCTAATTTTTAAATTAAACTTTTTATTATGCAAAATTTTAAGCATAAGTAAAGATAATGTTTTAAAGATCATCCTAATATCTATTACCAGCCTAGCTTCAAGAATTAAATATTGGCCAATATCATTTCATCTATACTCCCATTCAACTCCTCTTGGTCTCCTAGAATATTTTAAAACAAATCCCAAGCATCATATCATTTTGTCCATAAATATTGATCCTGTATCTGTAAAAGGAAGGACTATTAAGAAAACATCATTGTGGTATTATTGTCAAACATGCCCTGTTAAGTAATATTCCTCAAATACATATCCAATGTTCAATTTTTCACTTAAAAGATTCTTAGAGACAGGATCCAAATAATGTCTATACCTTGGTTGATATCATTCTTAAATCTCTTTTAATCTAGGTTCTCTTGAGACTTAGTAAATAGTCCGTAAGAAAACAAGTAGCCCAATTTTAAAATGTGGAAAAGACATCAAAGATATATGGATGCCAAGTAAGTATTTGAAGATGGTACCCAATATCACATCATTAGAGGATTGCAAATTAGACAATAATGACTACTACAACAAAAATCTATCACATGGATGTACATGCATTTTGTTTATCCATTCACCTGTTGAAGTGCATCTTCATTGCTTCCAAGTTTGACAATTGTGAATTAAGCTGCTATAAACATTTGTGAACAGGTTTCTTAGAAACATAAGTTTTTTTAACTCATTTCAATAAATACCAGATATATGATTACCAGATCACATAAGATTATGTTTAACTTTACAAATAACTGCCAAACACTCTATTCCAAAGTGTCTGTACTATTTTGCATCCTACCAGCAATGAATGAGAGTTCCTATTTCTTCACAACCTTACTAACATTTGGTGGTGGTCTGAATTTTAGCCATTCTAAGAGGTCTGTGGGGCTGGGGTTTAGCTCAGTCGGTAGAGTGCTGCTCCACACCCTATGAGGACTCAGGTTCAATCTCCAGCACTACAAAAACGGGACAAATATGTGGTAATCCAGTCCCAAAGCAATCAGCCATTGAAAACACTATGAGGGTTGCTATGAGTTGAGCCTGACTTGACAGCAAACTAACAACAATAACAAGAGATACGTATTGCATTTTGGTGACCACTTCTCACCAGCTTCCCTAGTACTACTCTGGTTCAACCACTATTCTCTCTCTCTCTCTCCCTCTCCCTCTCTCTCTCTCTCTCTCTCTCTCTCTCTCTTTGTTTTTTTTTGCAATACTGGGGGTTGAACCCAGGGCCTCGCACTTGCATGCTTTGCAAGTGCTGGACCACTGAGCTACACCCTCAGCCCACTTTTTAGTAACTTTTCTGAGACAGGGTCTTGCTAAGTTACACAGACTGCTTCTGGTCTCAAACTTGCGATCCTCCTGCCTCCGCCTCCCAAGCCGCTGGGATTACAGGTGTGCGCCACCGCGCCTGGACAACCACTATTTCTTGATTGGACTATGCAGTATTTCTAAGTGGGCTCCCTGATTCTACCATGTTGTCATTGTTAGGTGCCATGAAATTGATGTCCGACTGATGGCAACCCTGTGTACAACAGGTAAAACACTATTGTCAGTGGTTCTCTGCTATTCATAGAGTTTTCAATGGGTGTCCGACTGATGGCAACCCTGTGCATAACAGGTGAAACATTATTGTCTGTGGTTCTCTGCTACTCATAGAGTTTTCAATGGCTGACTGTTTTCTGGAAGTGGTCTGCTGGGTTCTCCTCCCAAGCCTAAAACACCTGGTGTTCCCAGACTGTCTCTCATCCAAGTACTAACTAACCAGGCCCGACCCTGCTTAGCTTCTGAGAGCTGAGGAGATTGGACACCACAGTGGTACAGCTGCAGGCGGTTCTACCATATTCATCTATGTTCAACACAGCATTTGGAGTGATGCTTTTAATGATAACATTGCTATTGCGTTAAAACCAACAATAGCTTCCCATGTTATTCAGAGTAAAACCAAAATCCTCACAGTGGGCTTTAAACCCTTTGTTGCTTTTTTAAAAAATCATCATCTGCTGTTTTTGCTCACTCTTCTTCCAAAAGCAAGTCCATTTGATTCTTTGCTGTAGTCACTTAGTACACCGTTTTCATCTGGAAACTTATGTCCTTCGTTTCTGGGAAAATATTTTGAGTTATTTCTTTGATCATTTTTTCTGTTTTCTGTGTTTTCTTTCTGGAACCTACATTATTCACATATTGGTTCTCTCAGACCTAATTAAAATATTTTGTCTCACATTATTTATCACTTTGCCATTTTGCTCTACTTAGAAATTACCTCAACTTTATCTTTCAGTTTTTCTATTGTGTTGTTTATGTTTGCTGTTTTACATGTTTAATTTAAGGGCTGTGGCACTGTTACAGGGTTTCTTTCATTATCTGTGATTACCTTTTGTTGCATAAATCTATTTGTCCCTGAGTATATGTATCTCAGGGGCTGGGATTTAGCTCAGTGGGTAGAACGCTGCGCTGCAGTCTCTGAGGTCCCAAGTTCAATTCCCAGCACCACAAAAATGGGAGAAGGACCTGCCAATCCACTCCCAAGGCAATCCCGAAACAGCCAGCCATTGAAAACCCTATGAGGGTCGCTATGAGTCGGATACCGACTCGGTGGCACCTAACAACAACAACATATGTATCTCAAGTTGTACATTATAATTACACTTCTGCTACTGTAAATGACTTTTTGGGCATCTGAAGCTCCTTCAAAATAGCATATCTACTTTCCTCTCTGTATCCTCTGTTGTTTTCTGTGGGTAGAGTAGCTTTTGCTCCAGTGAAAACAATCACCAAATCCTAGGGGCTTAAAGATTAAAACATGACTTAGAATTGGAGATGTAGCTTAGTAGTAGAGAGACTGCCTAGCAATGAAAGGCCCTGGGTTCTATCCCCAGCACTTCAAAGAAATGGTTTAGTTATTATCCTCACTCAGTATCCATTGATGTTTGGCTGGGGGATCTGCTCTGTGTCTTTGTCACTCCAGAATCCAAGCTAATGAAGCAGCCTCATACTGGAGCTGTATCAGCTATAAGGGGAGAAAGGCATAAAGACAATATGGTGAGATGCACACTTACTCTTGAAGCTTCTTCCAGAAACTGGTGTTACTCTGCTCAAATTTCTGTGTCCAAAGCATGACTATACACAACTTCAAAGCAGAGTAATGGAGTACAGTCCTACTCTGCAATCTTAACATGTGCCCAGAGGGAGAGAGAGAACTAGAATATTTATGAACAGTCGTAGTGATTATTGCTGAGCTCACTAGGTCCTAGGATTTTGTTTTTACAATTCATTTTTATTTGCCATGTTTTTTCAAAGTGTGGGGTTGTTTTGGTGATGGTAGGGATCAGACCCAGGACCTCATGTATGTTAGGCACATGCTGTACCACTGGGCTACATCCCCAGCCCCTCAGGTGGGTTTTTTTGTGTGTTTGTTTTTGTTTTTGTTTTATTGGAAATTTTTAATGTACAACTTAATGGGTTTCATTATGACATGGCTCTCATTCTAACATTTCCATATATTCATTTCACTGTACATTACTTACATAACTTCCCCCTTACCCTCTCATGACCCTCCTTCCCTATCCTCTCCCCCCCACCAATGGTCTCCTTTCTACTTTCATGTCTTTTGTGAGAATATTTATATATGTGCATCCCTCAGAGGGGTTTTAAAGTTTATACTATCCTGTTAGCTTCCCAAAGGGCACTTTACATCTAAGATTTCCCTTAAGTCCTGGGAATTCCTTTAGCGTCTGTTTTTCTTTGTGCTAGAGTAATAACTAAGTCTTCATTCACTTTTATGCTTTCTTATCTATTTTTTTTTCTCTGTGCCTGGAAAGTAATAGTGTACTTTTAAAGTCAAGTTTACTTGTGCTTTATTGCTTCATCAATAGTTGACTTCTCCCTCTTATGACTTACTTATAAGGACAATCTCATTTAATTATATACCATTTAATGACATCAATAAGACCCTCTCTTACAGAATTATTTCCTAGCCCAATAAGTATTATTGCTGTCAGAATTTGTAAGTTTTCAGTATTTGATAGTGTTTTGACCTTTGTCATCTATTTTGAAGGAACTTTTGCCTAATCGTTACCACTAGGCCCTGAATTTGTTGTATATGCTACATCTGTTACTTGGATGGTTTAGCCAGAAGATCTGTAAATTTTCAGATATTGCATTTAGTACATTCAGGGTGTTTTCATATGCAGTGGTCCAGTGGACAGTTACAATTAGGTACCGTTTTCTCCTAACTAAAAAGGAGAAGATTTAGTACAAATGGTATACTCCTCTGTGGCTAGTGGCAGCCAAAATTGGTAATATCATGATAAAAATAATTTACTCACAAATGAAGAAATATAAAATTACTCATTTGTGTTGGACCAGTAATCTCACCTTTTCAGAATTTAGGACTACTTTAAGAAATTAAAGCCAGGCACAGTGGTACACACCTATAATCCTGACAACTCAGGAGGCAGAAGCAGGAGGATCTCAGGTTTGAGGCCAGAGGCAGCCAGTATAACTGAGACCCAGTCTCAAGACAAAAAGTAAAAAAGGAGTGGAGGGTGCAGCTCAATGATAGGGTGCTGTGAGTATACTGAAGACCCTGGGTTCAACCCCCCAGTACCACAAAAGAAAAGAAATTAGAAGGTTCTGGATCTCAGTATATTCCTTAAAAACTGAGAAACGACTTATATAGTATATTCAAAACTAGCAGCTGTTTTACTTAATAAATGATGTTACTGATGAATACTGAATGATTTCCTATGAAATTTTGATAATTTTACTTCAGGCCAACTCCAACTTATTGCTTTCTCTGGGATCTAGTGCCTAGCTGGATGATGGTAGAAGTAATACATAAGCTTGATTTCCATTCATGTGACTGTATGTGGGTCTCTATTGAAACCTGTTGTAGAAGGTTCTTAAGATAAACATGAAGCAATCAGGAAGTGAAGAAGCTATTTTCATTTGGTTCATCATGACAAGGCTTATTAACAGGCCATAGCTATACTTATCCTTCTCTTAGGCATCTTTATTTTCTGTAGGAAGCCCCAGAGCTTACTCACTATTGTATCAGGTGGTGCTTGTTGAACTAATAGATTCACAATGGCTTTTTTCTTGAAATTTTGTTGGTTTTTGTTTTCAACATGCGCTATAATTAAGTAGCCCATTGCCATGGTATAGGCATGTAATCCCAGGAACTTGGGAGGCTGAGACAGGAGGATTGCAATTTTGAGGCCAGAAGCCTCCTATGCAATTTAACGAGACCTGTCTCAAAATAAAAAAGGGACTGGGAGTGCAGCTCAGTGGTAGAGCACTTACCTAGCACATACAAGGCCCTGGGTTCAACCCCCAGTACCACAAAAAAAGTAAGAAGCAAAAGATACATTAAACCACTTAAATCATAGGCACATAAATTAGTAATAACAACACTAATGTAATCCTTACTGTGAGCAAATTATTATTTATGTGCTCAGTAACCATTATGTGGGCTGGGATTTGGCTCAGTTGGTAGAGCGCTGCGCTGCAGTCTCTGAGGTCCCGAGTTCAATTCCCAGCACCTCACAAATGGGAGAAGGACCTGGCAATATACTCCCAAGGCAATCCCGAAGCACTCAGCCATTGAAAACCCTATGAGGGTTGCTATGAGTCGGATACCGACTCGACGGCACCTAACAACAACAACAACCGCCATTATGTATTTTAATTCTCACAACCCTGTGAGGTAGAAACACAGTGTAACTTCTTAGGCCTTTACTTTTGACTTATGATGGACTACTATGTCAGTAGAAGACGGTGAGAAGAGTGACTTTGTTTCTCTGTGAATTAACCCTTAGCTTAATCCTTATATTGGATTAATAATTTTCCCTAAAGTTCATTCAGTTACCCTACTATTAGAACAACCAGGAATTTTTTATTTGGCCACATATGATAATATCATAATTATTGCTATAATTTATAATATATAATATGAAATAATATTATACAAGTAATGCATGTATATTAAGGCTAAATTATAAAACATAGATAAAGAGAAGAAAATGAGATTGCTTCAAATGTAACTACTGACGATATTTTAGTCCATCTCCTTCCAACTTGTCAATATGAGATGTGGATGTCCTGCAAAGTGTCATTGAGGGCATAGAAAAGACTATTTGCTGTTGTTTGTTTTGTTAGAGAATTTGAAACCTAGTTTTTTTTGTTCAACTTCTGAATCTC
>VMDO01019157.1:0-40369 GCA_007922755.1 Pedetes capensis | reverse complement strand
TAAAGATAAGCTGCTTCAGGAGACTACTGAAAGAACCTGAAACATGAGAAGTGTTCAAGAAGTGATAGCAAGGATGATAAATTAGCCAAGTTAGGATGGTCAACATCTAGGAAAATTTAGGCGGGAGAAGTTGGAAAAGATAAGTGGTAGCATTTGCTATAGTACATTATTTTACCAAAATGTTAAAATATTAAAAATCAATTTAAAATAGAAAAAGTTCTATCAGTGAAAGGAAGCCAAAAACAAAATTCTGCATATAGTACATAAATATGCACAGAAAAAGGACTTGAAAGAGACTGACCAAAATGCAGAATAATGGCAGTACGGCTGACCTTTCTTTCCCCCTTTCCTTATATAATTCTACATTTTCCATTATATAATTTCCTTATTGGGTTATTACTTTATTATTACTTGGATTATTAGAACAAACTTAAAAAGTTAATTTAACCACATGTTTATCCAAAGACTTGTGATCGCTCAGATGTCCATTGCTATCCAGAAGTCGATCTGGAATTAAAACTCTGCTGCAGTTTATACACAGGATGGATAAAGGATTCTGATCTTAAATTAGGAATACGACCATTCATTCTTAGAATAGGTAAGAAATAGATACTTAAGGGTTAGGAGTATGGCTCAGTGGTAGTGGCTTGCCTAGCATGCACTAGGCCCTGGGTTTGATCCTCAGCACTGGGGGGAAAAAAGGGGAAAAATAAATACTTACTGTACATATTCAACTCAAATAATGTTAGATAAAAATTATGAGAGGCCAATGTTTTAGATTGAGCTCTTGCACTAGGCCCAACAGGCCAGCCCAGAAGCTTAATGGAGTTATTTTGCTAGGTGCCAGGTCATTCCACGAAATTCTGAAAGGGGCCAGCCTTCCAAACAAGAAGAGATTCACAGAGCAACCAATCAAAAGGGGCTCAGCTGAGCTCCTGAGCTGACACGATATGGAAAATCCTGTTTAAACCTATAAGGAAACAAACTTTGTAAAGAACAGTCTGCTTTTTGTTCCCTGTTTCTGCTTTCGGCCTTTTCTACTTATAAGGCCCACTTCTTCCACCCAGCTCATAGGAGCACCTTCCAAATCTTTAGATGAGATGCTGCTAGAATTATGAATCTCTAATAAAAGCCAATTAGATTCTTAAATTAAATTTATTGATTTTGTTTTTAACAAGGTGTCAAAAAATCCACAGAAGAATTGTCATTTTGTATAGTCATTGTAAGTAGAATCCACCACAGACTAAGAAAAAGAAAGGTAAACAGATTAGTAAACTGAGTCTTTGGCCTGAGTGATTTATATACAAATTCTTACAAAATCATTTAGAATGAAGAAAATATATTGAGTACTTCAAAACGGATAATTTAGTATCATAGTTACATATGCAGTATTTGCACATTAGCAAGAGATCATAACAAATTTGCTAGAAAGTTTAAGGTCATACATAAGAGGAAAAATAGAATTGGGGGCCATTTTTTTAGAATATAAAAATTTTAAACTTAATATCTATTACTGAACTCCAAACACATTTGCTTAGTTACTTCCCCATTACTTATACTTTTGAGGAATTCTAGCACAAAATTTTATTTTCCCCTATTACTCCAAATCCTCTTAACTTCACTCTTGATACTTTGTCTCTAGCAGCAGTAAAGAAAAAATAAACATCCTGCAGGTTGGACTGAAAAGTCTGAAAAAGAACTATAGTGTAACAACAGGTCTGACTAGATAAATTGTCCTTCAGAAATGGCCCCAACAGAACTCTCCTGTCTTGGGCTTGGGAGGGTGGGAATAGGGAAGGTATTAATGAAGGAAGAAAGCAGAAAGGTGGATTTGTTCCTGGGTCAGCAGTTTAGATTTCTGAATTCATCTGGTATAGTAATTTATTAACAGGATTCTTCCAGTCTCAATTCCAGCAACAAATCATCTGTTTAAAAATAATAGGAATCATGTGAGTAAAAGGCATAGTGATTGTTAGGATTTGGATGTAAAACGTCCCCCAAAGATCATAGATAGGGTTGAATGTCTGTTCCCCAGCTGCTGGCACTGTCCTAGGAGGTTATGGAACTTTGGAAGACAGGACCCAGCTTGTGGAAGTAGGTCACTGTGGGTGGACCTTTGGAGATTTTTACCTGGCCCAATAGTTCCAGTTGCTCTCTGCTTTCTGATCTGCCATGAGGTGAGGCTGTGTGGGGCCTGTCCCACTGCTAACTGCTCCACTATACCTCCTACTACTATGGCCTGATACACTCTAACCATGAGGCTTCCAATAAATCTTTTCTCTTGTCGTCTGTTTTGGTAGGTTTCTTTGCTATAGTGATGCACTATATGACTAACAAACTTATGGACCATGTATTATTAGATTAAGAAATACAAGTTACAAAATATAATAAAAATTATGATCTAATTTACACACACACACACACACACACACACACACACGCACACACAACATAGACAAAAGACTGGAAGAATACACACCCAAATACTAAAAGGGTAGATATGTGGTTTTTATTTTCCTTTCTGATTATTAATGTTTTCTAAACTTGACACTCAATACATATTATCTTTAGAAGAAAAAATGTGTTATTTTAAAAAGATGATTAGCCAAGCATAGTGGTGCATGCCTGTAATCCCAGTGACTTCGGAGGCTAAGGCAGGAAGACTGTGAGTCTGAAGCCAAGGCTTGCACAATTTAATGAGATCCTGTCTCAAAATAAAAAATAAAAAGGGGGCTGAGAGTGTAGCTCAGTGGTAGACCACTTGGTTAGCATGTGCAAGATTCTGAGTTAAGCCCCTAGCATTGAAAAAAAAAAAAGATGATTATATTATACTGCAAACTTCTTGAGAAACAATATTGGGAATAGAATAAAATAAAAGCACAATCACAACACAAATTAGACAAATTCCTAAAACTGAAGACTCAAGAAGATGGAGAAAACATAAATTCCCTAGAACCTTTCCCACCTAGAATTGAATTAGTCTTTATAAGTATATATTTAAATAAAAAACTATCAAGGCTGACTTTGCAAAGGTATAAATCTAAATGAAAGAATGTTTCTATGAGCAGGTAAGATCACATGGTTCTTCTTAGAGATATAGGAATTTTCCATGAAATCTTGTAGGAGCTCCATTTAAGCTATTACAATACCTGGCAATTAGTAAGAGTTCAAAATTTTTTGATGAAAGAACATCCTGAGTTCATACATAGGGTAAGGCAATTTTCTTTTGGAAGAATGGCATGTCATAAATTACAAGATAAAACAGGTGCCCACATCACAAATGGTGCTCCTTAAGTTATAACCAATAAAAATGACTATTAGACATCAAGAAAATATGACTTTCTCTCAATGAATTATTTGGGGGTCCTCTCCCAATCAGTCTCCACCAATATGGCTGTTCCCTGTGCTATCTAAACACTATAGCAATCCAGACAGGAAAATTTGACTCAGAAATTGACACTTTCATTAAAGAGAGGAAGTATTCTTTTGTAGTAGCCAGAATCAGGCTAGGTGATGGTCTTGTGATAGAATCTGCTATTCAAAAGTTGCTGGTTAACAAAACTATGTTTCCATCTCACCTCAGTCAAGATAGCTATCATCAAGAACATAAACTACAAATGCTGGCAAGGACAGGGGGTAGTTATACACTGTTGGTGGGAATGTAAATTAGTCCAGTCAGTATGGAAATCAGTATGAAGGGTCCCCAGAAAACTAAAAACAGAACTACTACATGATATAACTTACCATTTCTGGGTATATATCCAAAGGAATCAAAGTCAGCTTATTATAGAGAAACCTGCAAACCTATGCTTATCACTGCACTACTCATGATAACCAAGTTAAGAAATTGGCCTAAGTGCCTGTAAATGGATGAATAAAGAAAATGTGGTACATGGACACAACAGAATTTGACTTAGCCATGAAGAAAAACAAAATTATGTCATTTGCAGGAAAATGGATGGAAATGGAGATCATCATGTGAAATGAAAGATGCCAAATTCACAAAGTCAAATATTGCAAGTTTTCTCTCACATGTGGAATCTGGGTGTGTGTGGGGGAAGGTCAGGAAAGTAAAAGAGGAACTGTCAGGGACGTGGAAGGGGGAAAATGGGAGGTGACAAGAAAGGGCAATAAAGTGTGAATGTGATGAGAACGCATTATATGCACATATGGAAATGTTAAAATGAAACCCCTTACTTTGTACAATTAATAACCACTAATTTAAAAAAGCAAAAAATAGCTGGGTGTGGTGGCACATGCCTGTAATCCCAGTGACTCAGGAGGCAAGGAGATTGAGAGCTTAAGGCTAAAGGCATCCTGAGTAACTTACCAAGACTGTCTCAAAATAAAAATAAAAATGGGCTCAGGGTGCACCCCAGTGGTAAAGCACCTGAAAAGTATGTGCAAGGCCTTGGGTTCACCTCCCAAGTACCACTCCCTCTAAAAGCAAAACAGTTTTTGATTTAAATGATAAAGTTTATTGTCTAAGAAGACAAATGTTAGGTTTTAAACCATGATAAAACAATTTCAGTGTATGTGAATTTTTCAAAGAAACAAATACAAGTCTTACAAAGAAAAAATGATTAAAAAATAATCTAAATAAACTTATACATGTGTTAACTAGCATTTGGCAAAGACGGCAAGAATACACAATGGAAAAAAGATAATCTATTCAACTAAGCATGTTGGGAAAACTGGATATCCATGTTAAAAAAAAAAAAAAAACTGGACCTCTGTCTGCTTTTTTATTTTTTTTGCAGTATGGGGTGTTGAACCCAGGGCCTTGCACTTGCATGCTTTTGCAAGTGTTGTACCACTGAGCTGCACCCTCAGGCCATTTTTTTACTTTTTGAGACAGGGTCTCGCTAAATTATGCAGACTGCCTCTGGTCTCAAACTTGCAATCCTCCTGCCTCCACCTCCCAAATCGCTGGGATTACAGATGTGAGATGTTGTACCTGGCTGGGCCCCTGTCTTATATAATGTATAAAAATTAACTCAAAATAGATTAAAGACCTGAAGCTGTAAAACTACTACAAGAAAACAGAGGGATAAAGCTCCTTGACATTGGTTTTGGCAATGATTTTTGGATATGACACCAAAGGCAGAGGCAACTCAAGTAGGACTACAGAATTTAAGAGAATTTCCTAACTAATATTTTGTCACAAACTTAAAACTCAATGAGGTATATATTTCTTAATCATGTTAACTCTGACATTACTTATAGTTATACCATCTAAGCATTGACCACAATCTATAACTATACTGTTTTATTTACTGACTGTTTTCTTCTCATATAATTTCTATGAGATCAAGCACCTATATCTCCTCCTATAGTTCCTGGAACCTAATAAGTGCTTATAAATATTTGCAGAATTACCAAAGGGATGATTTGGGTCACAGGAAGCAAAACATGATAAAAGCTAGGCAGTCATGCCCACAGTTTTCTCAGCAAATTTGTTTTAAATGATGTGGCTCATTATTTTGATGAAAATGTTTTTGTCAGCTGGACGTGGTGGCGCACACCCGTACTCCCTGCGACTCGGGAGGCAGGGGCAGGAGGATTCAAAGTTTGAGACCAGAGACAGTCGGCGTAATTTAGTGAGACCTCATCTCAAAAACTGAAAAAAGGGCTGGGGGTGCAGCTCGGTGGTACAGCACTTGCAAAGCATGCAACTGTGAGGCCCTGGGTTCAACCCCAGTACCCCCTCCTCCCCCCCAAAAGAAAGAAAGAAAGAAAGGAAGGAAGGAAATGTTTTTGCCTCAAATATAATCAATCTTGTAAAATCACATCTTTTGGGGGGAAATAAAACTGATCTTAAATATTACAGAAGGATTGGAACTTACCAATTTGCTCCAGAGTGAAAGAGAACTAATGTTAACAGAAAAATACTTGTGTTTAGTACTCTACCAGGACTTTATGCATACTGTGTTATATAACTGTTACATCTTTGAAGGTACTGCCACCATCTTAAAGGTGAGGAAAGTGAGAATCAGAGAGAAGTAATCGGCTTAAAGTCATAAATGGAAAGTGTCGGAAGGAGATTAGAACACCAGGTCTTCCTTCCGTCTACCCTAATGTTGCCTCCGGGGCTGGGATTTAGCTCAGTTGGTAGAGTGCTGCTCTGCAGTCTCTGAGGTCCCGAGTTCGATTCCCAGCACCATAAAAATGGGAGAAGGACCTGGCAATCCACTCCCGAGGCAATCCCGAAACAGTCAGCCATTGAAAATCCTCTAAGGGTCACTATGAGTCGGACATGACTCGATGGCACCTACCTAATGTTGCCTCCATGGGAAAAATGAAATATTAACTTTTTCACTAACAATACATTCAATGCATCAAATGATCCAATTAACACTTGCAAAGAAATGTTTTGTTTTAATTATGTCATTTTTAGAATAGAAATATACAAGCAAATTAAATTATATACATACATATATATATATATAGAGAGAGAGAGAGAGAGAGAGAGAGAGAGAATGTGTCCCAGGGGAATGAACCCATGGCCTAGCACATACTTTGCAAGTACTCTATGACTGAGCTGTATCCCCAATCCCTTATTTTTTATCTTGAGACATAGACTTTTTCTAAGTTATGCAGGCTGTCTCTAGTCTTGAACTTTCGATCCTTCTGCCTCAGCCTCCTGAGTCACTGGGATTACAGGAGTGTACCACATTGGGCTTAAACACGTTTTGATTGAAGTTAAAGTGATGAGGGAAATAACAAATTCACTAGCAAAGATGATTCTAAGAAACATGTCAATGTATAAATTTTCACACCTCACTATATTGTTTACTCTAGAACTAAAGAAAATCTTCAGATTTTGAGACAGGTTTTGGATTGGAAAAAGGATGGTATGTGCTCTGGAAAGAACAGTGATTTAAAGTCTAGACTCAGGATAATTTTCACATTTCTAATTGGGATTATGAAGTTTAAGTCCATCTTTCAGAAGAATTTTCTAAATTCTGTGAACTTGAACAATCTATGTAATTAATACCAGGGGCATCACTAATTAATGGTACAGCAATCCAACAGAACATGAAGATCATTCTGTTAGATTAGTGATATTATGGGTGAATTGTGGTTTTTAACCTTTTTCATGGTGTTTAAAAGTTTGCTTCATGTTAACTTTAAATGTCTTCAGCCTGTTTTTTTGTTTGTTTTTTATGGTTTTTTTTTTTTTTAGAGACTCAGCAGCATTGAAGGAAGATCATGTAAGATCATACAAAAAATGACAAGGCAAAATTGTCAAGACTTTCCTCAAATGAGAGCTGTTCAACAGTGCAATGTGCTATATTATAACCCTGGTTTCCCCCAACAAAAGATTTTCTTCTAATGCTTGGATGGCCGCCATGTCAGGAAAAGAAAATGGGAGCACTACTGGTGAAGAGAAATTTGAGTTCCTTGGATACAATCTTATGAAAGCTTTGAGATTGTTGTTGTTGTTGTTGTTAGGTGCCATCGAGTCGGTATCCGACTCATAGCGACCCTCTGTACAACAGGAGAAACACTATTGTCAGTGCTTCTCTGCTGTTCATAGGGTTTTCGATGGCAGATTGATTTTTGGGAGGGGGTTGCCAGGTCCTTCTCCCAAGTCTACAGCTTCTGGTGTTCCCAGGCGGTCTCCCATCCAGGTACTAATCAGGCCCGACCCTGGTTAGCTTCCGAGATCTGACGGGATCGGATGCCACAGGGCTACAGCTGCAGGCGCTTTGAGATTAGGTGGGAAATCAGTTATTCTCAGACTGGTTCCTGAATCACCAAATGGGAATCATGTAGGGAGTTGTTAAAATGCAGATTTCAGGGTAGTCCCAGATACTGAACCCACACTTCTGGGGTGAGAGCTAGGAATCCACATTTTAAAAAAGCCACAAGGTAGAATTCTTGGGTACAAAGAGGTTTGGATACAGCTGGACAGGAGGTTAGAAGACAACATGAGGAGTGGTTTTGGAGTCATATATTCATGTGTTTAAATCCTAGTTCTTTCAGTTAATAGCTCTGACTGTATAGCAAGTCACACAATTCCTTGGCGCTTAAGTTTTCTTATAAAGAAAGTGGAATGACACTTTGTTGCAGAAACTGAATAAAACTGTGTGGGGACATTTGTGCATATGCATGTATGTGTACATGTGTGTGCTGCTTAACAGTGGCCAGTGTGAAACTTGGATGGCCTCTCAGGTTCTTCCAGGTCTCAGAGTCCATGAATGCCAGGTTGTGCTAATCCTTTAACATATACAACTATAACAACAGTGTCTACTTAACTGTTTTCCTAAAGCAGTGTTTCCCAACATTTTTCTTTTCCTCCTCTCCTCCCCAAAGCCTTTAACATTTTCCTTCCTAACTTGCGGCCCTGATAAAATGTCAATGGCATATATAAAACATATATATGTATGTATGTGTATATATATGTGCATGTGTGTATATATACACATATATCCATATATACACATACATATTTGTATGTATATGTATGTATGTGTGTATGCATATATATGTTGTTGTCGTTGTTAGGTGCCATCGAGTCGTATCCGACTCATAGTGACCCTCATAGGGTTTTCAATGGCAGATTGTTTCAGGATTGCCTTGGGAGTGGGTTGCTACATCCTTCTCCCATTTTTGCAGTGCTGGGAATCGAACTTGGGACCTCAGAGACTGCAGAGCGGTGCTCTACCAACTGAGCTAAATCCCAGCCCAGCTGCATATATATATATATATATATATATATATATATATATATATATATATATATATCCTTCTGTGGCCCTCTGGAAGGCCACAAACGTCGTAAGACCTTTCACCCCATATGCAACATAAGCACTATCATCCATATTGAGAATGCATGTCAGAGAAGGGACTTGGTTAAGGTGATGTGACTAATTTAGTGGCAGAATTAGGTCTAAACTAGAGATCACAAACTGGTAGTCTGGAACCAGCTTGTGGATGTCTTTTGTTTGGCTCTCAAGGGACTGTTTATTTATTTATTTATTTATTTTTGAGGCGCTGGAGTTCTAAGCAAGAGCTCTAGCACAGACCTACACCCCCAGACTGGCCGGTGTATTTTAAACAATTTAGTTGCCAACAGTTAAAACCAAGAGATTTGACATAAAAGCCTAATATGCAAGTTCCCATGAGAAAGCAGATCAGGTCACCACGGGCAGGGCTGAGGGGCGCGGGTTCTCCCAGCACCACCTGCAGTCCGGCCCTGCAGGGCCCCGAAGGCGCGACCCTCACGTCCCTCAGGGACGAGCCTTCTAAACGCACCCCGAAACAACCAGAGCTTAAAGAAAGAAACCTGTGGACGCCGCAGGGCGCGGCCAACCGGCAACGTACTCCGAACCTCTCTCCGCGCTCGGCTCTCCGGGTTCGGGGCCCGCAGCCCGGTCGGTCTCTCGTCGTCAGGGCCGGAGGCGCAGGCAGGCAGGGCGGGGCCGGCCGGAGGCGCTGTCCCGGGGGCCGCGGGAGGGGCTGGCCGGCCTACAGCCCCCGCGCACCCTCACCGGCCCCCCGGCCCCGCGGTCCCCGCCGCGCCCCGGGGGCAGTGCGTGCAGCCCGCCGCGCCACACCAAGCCCACTACCAGGGCGCGCGCACCGGCCACAGCGCGGCACGGCGCTGCGGCTCAGGCCGCGTCCCCTGCAGCGCCCTCGGCGCGCCCGCCCGCCCGCCAGCCAATGGCAAACACCGTCCGTTGCACGTGATATGTGCCAGCCAATGGCGACCCGAGGAGGCCCGTGACGCAGAGGGTGGGGCCCAGAGATTTTGAAACGGCGCGGGCGGCCAGGGATGGCTGGGGGTATGTGAGGTTAAAGTGTGGGGCGCGAGGCGGTGGAGGGGGCACCGTGGCGGGACGGGGAGGCCCCCGGTGTTTCAGAGAGGTCCGCCAAGGAGTGGATCCACGGATGAGGACAAGGCCCAGCGCTGAACGGCAGGGCTGACGACCCCTAGAGTCGAAATATTAGGTCCATACGGTCCCCCCTCCCTATAAGAAAGTGTTGGGTCGCTGCCCCAGGACCCAGACTCTATCCGCTGTCATCCTCGCCGCTCCCTGCTGTCCACCGGTTTGCCTCATAGATCAAAATGTTCCTTGAAGCTCCAGTCTCATGTCCTTATTTTAAAAAGTGTCTTTCCAGAAGTTCCACCCAACACCTTCCATTTGTATTTCATGTCTTATGGATCAAATTTAGCAACATGGCGTCATCTAAGAGAGAAATGTAGTCTTAGCGAGGCATTGGCTGCAGCCGTGGCCCTGTGGCGCCCCATCCCGTCAGATGTGGAAGCTAAGCAGGGTCTGGTCTGGTTAGTACTTGGATGGGAGACCACCTGGGAACACCAGGTGCTGGAGGCTTGGGAGAAGGACCTGGCAACCCACTCCCCCAAAATAATCAGCCATTGAGAACCCTATGAACAGCAGAGAATCACTGACAATAGTGTTTTGCCTGTTGTACGTAGGGTCACTATGAGTCGGACACTCAACGGCA
This sequence comes from Pedetes capensis, assembly GCA_007922755.1. Lineage (NCBI taxonomy): Eukaryota > Metazoa > Chordata > Mammalia > Rodentia > Pedetidae > Pedetes > Pedetes capensis. The sequence continues at coordinate 29,893 of VMDO01019157.1, read as the reverse complement.
TCTAACAACAGCTAGGCATATTGCCGCAGTAGATGAAATACCATTCCACAAAGGGGAAGAATGAACTGACTTCTGCATCCTACTTTTTTGAGTTTTAAAGTTGTCCTTTTATCCCACACAGTTTAGTAAAAGTAAGTCCTTCCCTAGGTGTGCAGAACACTTTACTAGGCAAATACTTTGTGGCAGACCCTCTGCTACAGCTTTACATATATTTTCCTATTGAATTCTGCACGGTTGTCATTACTAGCCCAATGATACAGATGACACTGAAGATATAAATAGTGATAAACTGTAGAATGCATAGGGGCCTTTAGGTATATACTAAGTGGTCTTGTATGAATTGGCTGTGTAGTGATCTAAGGAATATAATTCTGTCTGCTAAGTCACCAAAGGCTACTCTGTCTATAGCTGACAGAAATTAACAAACAGAATGAGGATAAAACACTTCCTTGTAGCTCAGAAGGCAGGTCCTGTATAATACACCAATACAGAAAGATTTTCACATCTAAACACCAATATGGTATTGTTGAGAAAATAAATATTTTTAGTAAAAGAGTTTCCCCAGTAGAAATCATGATCATATTATTTACATTGTACATAAATCTGTTAGTTTTCTAAATTACTAAGGGCAGAAAACTGTTGCATTGTCATGACATAAAAATGACACCACCACAGATAAACTCACCTCCCAAGGCTTTGAATGTAGGGTTTTTTTGTTGTTGTTTTGTTTTCTTCTTTAAAAATAGGCTGGGGATGTAGCTCAGTGGTAGAGTGCTTGCCTAACCTAGCATTGTTGATATTTACCTTGATTATCTGGCTAAAGTAGTACCGATCAGATTTCTCCAATGTAAAGCTACTCTTTTCCATCCTTTTCTTTCTTTTCTTTTCTTTCTCTTTCCCTCCCTCCACCCTCCCTCTCTCCTTTCTTCCTTTCTTCTTTCCTTCCTTCTTTCTTTCCTTAAAGGCTCACTGTGCAGCCCAGGCAGACCTGAAGCTTGCTATGTAGACAGGCTGGCCTTAAACTTGTGGCAATCCTTCTGTGTCTGCCTCCTGATTTCTGAGCTTACAAGTATGTGCCACCATACCTGACTTTCCATTCCTTTTGCTACTGTACTCTTTGAAAGGAAGTCATTATGTACAGCTCATGGATAATTATTGGGGAGTGATGGTCTGTATAGATTTTTTCATTGTATAAATAAAATGTAAACTTTTCTTTTAGGCTTTACTTTTCTTTCTTAGGAAGGCCTCTTCCACTAAAGCTATCTGAAAATTTTCCCAAAGCTGCTTCTAACATCTCTGTAATGTTCTTTAAGATGTTTAGTTTGTCTGGAGTTTGTTTTTACATTTTTATTCATATCCTGATAAGACTTTTAATTTATTTTTTAAAAATTAGAGCTGTTTCTAACTGGCACATAAAAATTGTATATATTAATCGAATAACATGCTGTTTTGATACATATATCCATTGTGTAATGTTTAAATCAGGTTAAACATATCTATCTCCTCAAACATCATTCCTTTACAGTAAAAACTTTAAAAATCTAGCTTTTTGAAATATTCAGTACATTATTGCTTTCTATAACTACCTATTGCACAATATACCAGTACTAACTATTGTCTAAGTAACTTAGTACCCATGAACCCAAACAGTATTTTTAAATAGTATCATTATACATACCATTATATAATTTTTTTGTTTAGCATATCTTAGCTTTGTATATCATATCACCATATACTTAATGGTGACACAAAACCACACATGTTGTCTCATGGTTTTTATGGGACATAAGGTCCATCATGTTTCTATCATTAGACTGCAGTTCAGCTACTGGCCAGGGCTGCAGTCTCATTACAGTCTTGACTGAAGAAAGGATCCACATCCAAGCCCCCTCAGATTATTGGCACATTTTATCTTGTAGCTGTAGACTGAAGTCATTTTTTTGTTGTTAGCAGTGAGGTGCTCTCAGCTTCTAAAGGTCACTTTTGTTTCCTTACCATATGGCCTTCTCTGTAGATCTGTAGCCCTCCTCGAAACATAGCAGCTTACTTCTTCAAAGCCAACAAAGCAGAGAGAATTTTTTTCTTTTTTCTTTTTCTTTTTCCTTTTTTTTTAGACAGGGTCTTGATATGTAGCCCAGGCTAGCCTTGAACTTGTGATTCTCTGGACTTGGCCTCTTAAGTACTAGGATTACAGGCTGGAACAACAAAGTGTTGCCACCTCTGTACATTATCATTTTAAATGGCAACATAATATTCCATTCAATGAATGTAACAATTGATGTTTTATAGATGCTAAATTGTTTCAAATTATGTCCTTATGCATTTGTCTGTGTGACTTCTCTATCCTATTCTTTAGTATAATGTTCAGAAGTGGAATTGCTGTATCTAGTGGTATATGCTTTTAAAGTCTTATTTGTTTATTTTCTATTTTTATTTTTTTGAGAAGGGTCTCACTAAATAGCTTAGATTGGCCTTAAACTTGTAATCTTCTTGCTTCACCCTCGCAAATACTAGGATTATAGGCATGCATCACCACACAGGTTTATTTATTTACTTATTTACTTTCAAGCCCATTTATACTTCAAAGATCTGCAGCCATACCACCCTGACACCTGATCCTGTCTGATCTCCGATGCTAAGCAGGGTCAGGCCTCTTTAGTTCCTGGATGGGAGACCACCTGGGACCAGGTACTGCAGGCTTGGGAGAAGGACCAGGCAGCCACTCCCCAAAACATTCAGACATGGAAAACCCTATGAATAGCAGAGAAGCACTGACAATAGTGGCACAGTGTTGGGTAGTTTTTCTTTCTGTTGTACATAGGGTCGCCATGAGTCAGATCCAACTTGACTGCACCTAACAACGATGACAACATACTTCAAAGAATATACGAAGGTGCTGGTTTGTATACCTTTGCCAGCATTGGCATTATCCATAAATTTAATACTTGCCAATCTAATGAGTGAAAAATTATATTTCATTGTTTTGATTTATATCTCTTGGATTAGTGAAATCAAACATATTTTCATGCATTTACTGGACATTGTATTTTATTAATAGTCTTCACTTTTACCCATTTTTCAATGATGAAAGCTCTTTGTGCATTAAGTGTTCTTTGTGGGTTATACTTATTTTTGCCAGTTTATATGTTTGTTAATATTTTTCTTATTTTGTATCTGGGGAATAATTTTGTTTATAGGGAATTTTTGGTCATAAAAATTTTAAACATTTTTCTGAAATAACTTCTATGATATTTTTCTTAATGCTGTTTGACTTTGATATCATGCTTAGAAATCCCTTTCTCATCTTCAGTACAAAACTTTCAAGCTGGATGTGTTGGTGCACTCCTGTAATCCCAGTACTTGGGAGGCTGAGGCAGGAGGATTGTGAGTTCAGGGCCAGCCAGGGCTACATACAGGGTCCCTGTCTCAGGAAATGAAACAACAACAAAAATAACAACAAAAAAACCCTTTGCACCCATTTGTCTTCTAAATTTTTTAATAATTTTATCTTAAATTTACATTTTAATTATTCTGGAATGATTGTGTTGTAAGATTGATTGGCCATTACAAGTTGTTTTTAAATTGAGGTGTTACAAATGGATAACTCTAGAACTATTTTTAAAATGAATATCTTGTTGCTGTAGGTTTATGGGAAATGGAGAACTGTGAAATGCTTTTATCATTTTGTGGTTCTCTCAATACTTTTTTTCCAGTACTGTCTTCCTGAAGTTTATGGGACGTGTGTTACTTATGGTGTAATAATATTATATAAGAGGACTTAATCCCAAAATTGGCAAAAGAGAATGAATTAACATTATTGATCAGGAGGACATGGAACAAAGACTAAACCACAACAGCCCTTAATTAAGTGGGCAGGATGATCTTTCCACAACACGGTTACTTTCCCCATTCCACGATTGAGGCCAAGGGCACCAAGGCTTCCATTGAGAAAGTGGAGTCATTCATCACTGCAGATGGGCCATTGAGCATAGTCGGGAAGGAATTGGAGGCTGAGGAAGCTCGGGCCTTGGTGGAGTCTAAGGCAGTTCTCTGAAATGTGATCTGCTCCAGTGAAATTCAGAGGAGACCCTCTAGGGACCGGAAAGCACCAAGAGCTTTCATGGGCTTGATATCTCTTAAAGAATGGATGTGTGAAGTGAAAAATTGGAAGCAGACATCAAATTCAAATGCTGTGGCTGATTTGCCTGGGATTGTCAGGACATGGTGCAGTGCCTGGCTCAATGTGGACTATTAATAAATGTTAATTGTTTTCCCTTTCTCCTGGCTCATCTTCTTGTTTGTGTCATTTCCCATCATCAAACACAGGGACTGGCATATAATAAGTATTTAGTGAATGTTTTAAAAATGGTTTTCTAACCTCTGGTTTCAATAGTATGGATAGTTTGAAGAAATAAATGTATAGGTGTCCAAGGGGGAATTTTGTTGTTGTTAGGTACTGTCAAGTCCGGTCCGACTCATAGTGATCCTATGTACAGCAGATCAAAACACTTCCCGATTCTGTGCCAGGCACAAGATCTTATTTATGTTGAAGCCCATTGTTGTAGACACTGTGTCAATCCATCTGGTGGAGGGTTTTCCTTTTTTTTCTTGACCTGCCGCTTTCCCAAACATGATGTCTTTCTCCAGCAATTGGTCTCTCCTGACTACATGTCTGGAGTATGTAAGATGCAGTCTGGCCATTCTTGCTTCCAAGGAGTACTCTGGTTGCACTTCTTCTAGGACAGGTCTGTTGGTTCTTTTGGCAGTCGATGGTATATTCAATAGATGTCTCCAGCACCATAATTCAAAAGCATCAATTCTTTTCTTGTCTCCGTTGTTTAATGTCCAGATTTCACAACCATATGATGCAACTGAAAATACTGTGGCATGAGTCAGGTGCACCTTCATCTTCAATGTGACATCTTTGCTTTTCAATACTTTAAAGAGATCTTTTGCTACAGCTAGTCTCAGAGCAATGCATCTTTTGATTTCTTGACTGCTGCTTCCACAGGTGTTGATTATAGAGCCAAGCAAAGCAAAATCTTGGACAACCTCAATCTTCTCTCCATTTATTGTGAAGTTGCATACTGACCCAGTTGTAAGGATTTTTATTTTGTTGATGTTTAGTCGCAACCCATATTGAAGGCTATGATCTTTGATCTTCGGCAGTAAGTGTTTTAAATCCTCTTCACTTTCAGCAAGCAGAGTTGTGTCATCTGCATAATGCAGGTTGTTAATGAGTCTTCCTCCAATCCTGATGCCACGTTCTTCCTCATGAAGTCCAGCTTCTCGGAGTATTTGCTCAGCATAGAAATTGAAGAGATGGTGAAAGTATGCAGTTACATATGAATTCCCCATCCATCTGTTGAATGCCTATACTGTACTAAGTATTTTGCTCCCTTGGTTTCTTCAATCTTCATCATGGCCTTTCAAGGTGTAGTTTTTAATTTTTCTTTTTAAAGTCTCACTGTGTTGCCTCACCTGGCCTCTAACCTGTGAGTGCAGTGATCCTCCGGCCCAGGCTCTCTAGTAGCCGAGCCTGCATGGTGTGCATCCCCACACCTGGCTACTCCTGTTTCATATGTGAAGCAGCAGAGGCTTACAGAGGTAAACAGAACTCAAAGTACCTTGTTAATAAGTGGAAAGATCAGATTTGAAAACTCACATTGTACCATTGCAAAGCCCAAGCAAAAAGCCCACAAATCACCATAGCAAGACAACTCTAATCATTGCATGTTGTTGTTGTTAGGTGCTGTCAAGGCAGTATCGACTCAACAACCCTACATACAATAGGCAAAACAGCATTGTTACTGCTTCTCTGCTATTCATAGGGTTTTCAGTGGCAGATTTTTTTTTCTTTTTTTGGGGGGTGGGTGGGTTGCTGAGTCCTTCTCCCAATCCTACAGCTCCTGGGGTTCCCAGTACTATCCAAGTACTAACCAGAACTGACCCTGCTTAGCTTCCAGGATCTGAAGCCACAGTGCTACAGCTGCAGGCAATCATCATATAGGCATTACCATAGCCAGGGCATTTCAAGTGGCTGTTTGTCTTCTAAAGTGGGTAAGATCTACAAGTTGTGCAAGACCACATGAGCCAGGAGCTCAGTTACTTCATCTTAGATCCCCAGAGAAAAAGACAGTAGTTGGTCAGGGTGCCAGTCCCTTCCTCACCTACATGGTTTTTTCTAGAGATACTTTCAACTAGTCAGGCTGGCTTGGAATTACTAGGGGCTCTTGGAGCCGGAACATTTTGGTACCTTGTTATTGTTGTTAATAGGTGCTGTTGAGTCAGTGTCTAACTCATAAAGACCCCATGTACAATAGGCAAAACACTACTGTCAGTACTTCTCTGCTGTTCATAGGGTTTTCAATGGCAGACTGATTTTTGGGAATGGGTTGCTGGGTCCTTTTTCCCAAGCCTACAGCACCTGGTGTTCCCAGGCAGTCTCCCATCCAAGTACTAACCAGGCCCGGCACTGCTTAGCTTCGGAGATCTGATGGGATCAGATACCACAGAGCTATGGGTGCAGGCTTAGTGCCTTGTTGTTGTTGTTAGGTGCTGTGGAGTAGGTATCCAACTCATAGTGACCCTACATACAACAGGCAAAACACAATTATCAGTGCTTCTCTGCTGTTCATAGGGTTTTCAATAGCAGATTGATTTTTTGGAGTGGGTTGTTGGGTCCGTCTTCCATAGTGCCTTACTACCTGCTTATTAAATCTGTTCAGAAGGCATCTACTAGGCCAGTATTGTGGGAAACTGAGTAACATAATATAGAGTGATGGATGGAGAGAGAGAAGTGGGTTCCAACTCATTGTTAGTGTTTTTCTTTTTTTCATTCATCCAGTAAATGCTCTTTGAAATACAGTACGCCATGCACCAGGCCCTGTGCTCTATTCTATGTATTTAGCAAGAAGGGGTCAAGGAAGAACATCAGCTAATGATTTCTTTTGTTTAAGGGGGAAATGGAGTTAATATAATGTAACCATCATTCTTAAGCAAGGTCTGTGTGCTCCTTTCTCACAAACTAATCCACACTGTAGGAAGAGAAAAAGGAGGCTTCAGATGCCTGTGCTGTTTTGCTTTGAATGGTTTTTTCAGACAATCCAATCCAGAACCTTTCAGTGTTCTGAATTGTGTTATAATGTTACCATGACTCACAATTTCTGCCCTAAGGAGTATTCAGAAATGGAAGGGGTTCACAGGCTATGTTCATTGCTGAAACTCTGGCCTGGTCATCTCTTCGGTGCCTTGCTCTAATCTGTAAGGTGGTCTGTCTGAGTTAGACCCTCCACTCCGTCCAAGGTGAGCCAGCCAGTTTGGGAGTCTAGGAGTGGCCAGTCACTAAGGAAATCCACCTTCAGCTGCGAGCTAAAAGCAGCCCGTGTGGCTCAGCCTTACCTTATATAGGAAACCAATGGCCATTTGAGACCTCGCTCTGTTTCCTGGTGCCCTCAGCTTCCACCTTGTGACTGATAGGAAGTCAGGCTCAGACTTCAGGGGAGGCAGCCCCCGATTGTCACATCCACAGAGACATAGCTGCATCGGGGGTGTAACTGTAATAGAATGCCTGCCTAGCATGTGGGAGGCCCTGGGTTCCATCCTTAGCACTGCCAAAAAATAAAAAGATTTAAAAAGTAGAGCAAGCAAGTGAGTGCTTGCTTCTAACTTGAAGGAACTTTTAGTCTAGTGGTGTGTCATAGGCTTGTACATATTGCTTTAATGAGATCCTGCCAGATAGTGCCTTACATCTTAAAGGAACTTTTGTTACCAGTGGTAAAGGCTGATGGAGCAGATATAGGACCTCTACCCAAGATTTCCAGATTCTTGTGTCCATCAAAGGAAGAATTCAGAGATGAGGCAAAGTAAGGAATTTGGAGGAAGTTTATTATAGAGCAAAGACATACACTCAGAGCGGGAGCGTGGGCTTCTCAAAAGAGAGACACATCAGTGGATCTAGTTGTCGTTGTTAGGTGCCATCAAGTTGGTGTCCAACTCATAGCAACCCTATATACAGCAGGCAAAACACTATTGTCAGTGCTTCTCTGCTATTCATACGGTTTTCCATGGCTGATTGTTTTTAGGGAGTGGGTTGCTGGGTCCTCCCAAGCCTACAGCACCTGGTGTTCCAAGGTGGACTCCCATCTAGGGACTAACCAAGCCTGACCCTGCTTAGCTTCCAAGATCTGACAGGATTGGATGCCACAGTGGTATCGCTGAAGGCAATGGATTTTGGATAGCTTATTTTGGGGGTAGACTTTAAAGGAGGGGAGAATTATTCATGAGTAAAGATGGGGAAAAGGCAGGGAGTTCCAAGATGGGTTGGGATTTTCCTGGAATAGGGTCCACCCCGCCTCCCCACCCCCATCCTTATGTGGGGTTTTTAGATGTGGCATGGCATCAGATGCATGATCGGAACAGGTAATTTCACAAGGTTAACGATATGGAGATGGCATTATAATGAAGTGAAGGACAGTTAGCAGTCATCTCAGTTGGCTACATTGGTCCCAGCCACTTTTGGTTGTTCTTATTGTGATACTGATCAGAAGAAGGACATGGCAATCCACTCCTGAGGCAATCCCAAAACAATCAGCCATTGAAAACCCTATGAGGGTTGCTATGAGTCGGATCTGACTCAGTGGCACCTAACAACAACAACATTGTGATACAGCTCTCTGCATCAGTCTGTAGCCACCTTGCAGTTTGCCTCTTGTTTTTCTTATGCCTGTCTAGCCTACCTTACTTTTATATTCATCTTCACATTCTTACCCCTATGGGATGTTATTATTCTCATTCTTCAGATGAAGAAATATAGGTTCTGTGAAATTTAATAGTTTTCCTAGTTGCAGACATGGTGAGAGGTAAATCTGCTATCAGATCGATGTCCATTTGATTTCAGTGTTTGTGTGGGAGCCAGGATTCTGTTTTCTAAGATTACTGCCTGCACCACACTCATGTACCCATCCTAGGTAATACCTGGGACTGTGAACTTGATGGAATTTACTGCCATCAAATGGCACTAAATGTTACATGGCACAGTTTATGTTAAGAAAGAGAGCTTATGAGGTAAGCCTGACCTAATCACATGAATCCTTTAAAAGTAGAGAGCTCTCTGGCTGGTAGCAGCAGCAAATATCAGAGACTCAAAGAATGAGAGAGTTTTGATGCACTGTTTTTGCCTTGAAAATGGAGAGCGCCACAAGGAGCTGAGGGCAATCCTTGGCCAATGGTCAGCAGGGAAACAGGACCTTCCTCTTGTAACCCTAAAGAACTGAATCCTGCCAATAAGAATGCGCTTGGGAGCAAGTCTGTATTAGTGAGCTGGTACATCACTGTGGCAGAGATATCAACTGAAGCAAACTTAGGGAAGAAATATTTAAAGGGGGCTCATGGTTAGAGGGTCACAGTCCATAATGGCAGTGGGATAGGCTTGGAGGTGACAGGGCCTGTGTTAGACGACGTCATGTCATGGGGGATCAAGAGAAGAGAGCAATGGGTTAAAAACCTCCAAAGTTCCCCCAACCCTGTGACCTATTTCTGCAAAGCTAGATCCTACCTCCCAAAGTCCCCTGATCTCCCAAGACAGCCAGCTATGGACCATTCAAACATATGACCTTTGGAGGACATTTTAGATTCAAAACACTACATGCCTTGTCCCCAAAGATCATGGCCATTTCATAATGTAAAACCGATTCAGTCCAACTTCAAGAGTCCCCAAAGTCTTAATGGTCTCAACCATCTTCAAAAGTTGAAGTCCAAAATCTACACTGAGACCCAAGGTAAACTTAGCAGTGGGTCCCTCCAAAACAAAAACCAGGTTACATACTTCCAATATACAATGGCACAGGGTAAGCATTCCCATTCCAAAAGGGAAGAATGGGGGTACAGAAAGGAAAGATAGGGCCATAGCTAGACTAATATCCTGCTGGAAAAACTCTTGTCAGTTTAAGCCTGGCATCTGGTATGGCCTGGGCTCTAATAGGCTTGGGCAGCTCTGCACCATGGCTTTCTTGGGCTGGCTCCGCTCATTGCTGGCGGATGCTTCACATTACTGGCATGTCAAATATCCTGGGAGCTCTGTTGCTGCTTAGGCTCCACCCTCTGAGTTTCAGATGTCAGCCCCTCAAGGGCTCACCGCGGGAAATCCGACCATGGCGAACACTGCCTGGCCTCCAGGGCTATTTTCTGAAACCTTGGTGGCAGCCTCCGTAACTCCGTAACTCTTGCATTCTTCATATCTGCAGACCCAGGACCATGTGGGTGTCACCAACGTGTGCTTTCTGCTTGAGCAGTGGCTGGGCCCTTTTGGACCATGGCTGCAGGAGCCTCTGGGTCCTCAGGGGGAGACATCATTTCCCTGGGCAGCCCCTTTGCAGGGAGGCATCCCAGAGACACTTGCCTTTCAGCCACTCTCCCTTCAAAGGAAGGTCTTCTAAATGAATTTTCAGTTTGACACTCTGGGGTCTTTTGTGAGAGGGGCCTAGCCAAATCCTTTTTTCCCCAAAGGTATTTCTCCAATTGTTCTCGTTAATGGTGTTTTTCTTGTTACCAGTTTCAGCCTCCTTGTCTAAAGCAGCACTATCCATGCTAACCTTAGACAAGTGGTGGCTTTTTCCAACATTCAGCCCCAATGTTATGCTACCCTTGTGTTATTTCATCACCAAGATAATTAGTACACTCCTTTTAAATTCACCCTCATTCAAATCTTTAGGACATGGGCAGCCCACAGACAAGCTCTTTTCTAGAAGGTAACACAAATTACTTCTAGACCAATTTCGAAACAAGTCCTCATTTTCCCTGAAAACCCTGTGGGGCCTGTCCATAGTTCTATTTGTAGCAGTGTTCTGGTCTTCATTTCTCCCATCAGAACCACCCTTAATCTCTGCTTACAGCATTCCAGTGCTTCTCTTGCCTGGACTTCCAAACTCTTCCAAACTCCTCCCACAACCAAGTTCCAATGGCCTAAGAACCACATGGTCAAGTTTCTGCAGAGCAGTGACCCCATTTCTAATACCAATCTTCTGTACTAGTCAGCTGGTACATTGCTGTGGCAGAGTAACCAACCAAAGCAAACTTATTGGAAGAAATATTTATCAGGGGCTCATAGTTAAGAGGATCACAATCCATGATGGCAGTGAGTCAGGCAGGCTGATGGCAGGTGACAGGGACTGTGTCAGATGACCTCTCATCATGGAAGATCAGAAGAGAATGATAGAAACCATGGATCCTGGTACAAGTATATGTAATGAATGATGCACTTCAGTGTGCTGGTAGAGCTCAGAAGTACTATGGGAACTGCATAGTGCTTGCCATCACAGTGTGGGGGGCAGTGTCATATAAACAAGCAGTGACAGCAAAGTGACCACAGAAGCCCAGAGGAGGGGAGGTGGCACCATTGGAGGCCCTAATGCTCAGGCTGGATTTTGAAGTTAAGGGGTTTGCCAGGTTACTGTCACTGGAACAGCCCAAATAGGCAACAGCTGTGGGAAGGCATAAGCTGACAGTGCAGATTGCACATGCTGATTCTAAAGCCTGAGGTAGGTATTCAGTCAATGGGAACTATTGGTGAATAGGGACTGCAGTTTAGCTCAGTTGGTAGAGCACCACTCTGCAGTTTTTGAGGTCCCAGGTTCGATTCCCAGCAATGCAAAAGAAGGAGAAGGACATGGCAATCCACTCCCAAGGCAATCCCAAAACAATCAGCCACTGAAAACCCTATGAAGGTGGCTATGGGTCAGACACAACCCGATGGTACCTAACACCACCAACAACATTGGTGAATAGATTATTGCTGGAGGATTTGGAGTGCTAAAGCTGGAGAGAAGATTGGTAAACAGGATACCTCTATGCTCCACATGAACACTGGATTCAGATATGACCTAATTTCAAGTCCATGTAATTGTTATATACTCATCCTTTACATTTGTGTATATCCCCTTGAAGGATAGTATTGTCAAAACTTTACTTTCTGGAGTTAGAATTATCTGTTATAGAAAAATCAATAATATGTTGACTATACCCTTTTCAGTCACTTCTCAACTTCCCACATGCCACCCAACACAAGATTGTTTTATTTTTTTCTGAGGATTAAGGATTACTTATTTAAAACATAAACTTTATTATATGAATTATAGGACTATGGTGTTGAAACAAGAACTACTGGATTGCAAATTCTTTGAGGACTTCAGTTCTTTATACAACTTGATACCATCTAAAGCACTCAGTGCCTGCAGCTGTACCACTGTGGTGTCCATCCTGTTAGGTCTCAGAAAATAAGCAGAGTTGGGCCTGGTTAGTACTTGGATGGGAGACACCTGGGAACACCAGGTGCTGTAGGCTTGGGAGAAGGACCCAGCAACCCACTCCCCAAAATCAATCCCCATTGAAAACTCCATGAACAGCAGAGAAGCACGAAAATAGTGTTTCACCTGTTGTATGTAGGGTCACTATGAGTTGGACACTGACTCGACAACACCTAACAACCACAACAACAAAGCACTCAACACAGTTCCCTGTGTATAGCAGGTGTTCAGTGTTGAGATAAACTGAAATTAGCATGCAAATGAAAAAGACACAGAGTTTATATTAAAACCTTCCTGGTGGATTGGGCTCAGGCTTTTTGCATATGCCTATGCATAGTTTCTCTGCTATTCATAGGGTTTTCAATGGCTAATTGTTTCAGGAGTAGGTTAGCTACATCCTTCTTCCTAGTCTATCTTAGTCTGGAAACTCAGCTGAAACCTGTCCACCATGAGTGATCCTGCTGGTATCTGTAATACTGGTGACATAGCTTTCAGTATCACAGCAACATGCAAGCCCCCACAGTTCAGCAAACTGACATATCACACACAAGTAAAATTTTGCTAAAGATCATTCAAATTTGACTGTAGTATTATATAGATAGGGAACTGTCAGAAAATCAAGCCAGATTCAGAAGAGGGTGTGGAACAAGGGACATCATTGCTGATATCAGATGAATATTAGTTAAAACAGAGAATACCAGAAAGATATCTATCTATGCTTTATTGATTATGCAAAGGCATTTGATTGTGTGGGTCGTAACAAATTATATATAGCATTGTGAGGAATGGGAATACCAGAGCACTTATTTGTACTCATGAGGAATCTGTACATGGACTAGGAAACAGTCATTTGAACAGAACAAGGAAACACTGCCTGGGTTAAAGTCAAGAAAGATGTGCATCAGGGCTGTGTCCTTTCTCTGTTCCTCTTCAATCTCTATGTTGATCAAGTAATCCAAGAAGCTGGACTGTATAAAGAAGAACATAGCATTAGGATGGGCAGAAGACTCATTAACAACCTGCATTCTGCAGATAACACAACTTTCCTTGCTGAAACTAAAGAGAATTTGAAACATTTACCGATGAATATCAAAGAACACAGCCTTCAGTGTGGACTGCTCCTCAACATCAACAAAATAAAAATCCTTACAGCTGGGTCAGAAAGCAACTTCATGATAAATGGAGAAAAGATTGAGGTTGTCCAAGATTTTGCTGTACTTGATTCTGCAATCAACACCCGTAGAAGCAGCAGTAAAGGAACCAAAAGACACAGTGCATTGGGAAAAGCTGTTGCAAAAGACCTCTTTAAAGTGTTGAAAAGTAAAGATGTCACATTGAAGATGAAGGTGCACCTGACTCATGCTGTGGTAGTTTCAGTTGCATAATATGGTTGTGAAAGCTGGATGTTGAATAAGTGGGTCAGGAGAAGAATTGATGCTTTTGAATTATGGTGCTGGAGATGAATATTGAATATACCATGGACTGCCAAAAGAACCAAGAGATGTGTCCTAGAGGAAGTGCAACCAGAGTGCTTCCTGGAACCAAGGATAGCTAGACTACATCTTACATATTTTGGACATGTAGTCAGGAGAGACCAATCTCTGGATAAGGATATCATGTTTGGGAGAGTGGTGGGTCAACGAAAAAATAGGAAGGCCCTCAACTAGATGGTTTGACAGCAATGGCTTAAACATAAAAGATCATGTTCCTGGCACAGAGTTAGAGAGTGTTTTGTTCTGATGTATGTAAGGTCACTATGAGTCAGACACAACTCTATGGCACCTAACAAAAACAACAAAAATGCAGTAGCTTCAGAGCAGAGGGGTAGCCCTGTGGGCAGCATTCATAAGGAGAATGCCACACTTCAGGCCTCGTTGCTGGACAAAAGTCATCCAGCTGCCAGAAGGCAGTTTCCAGGAAGAAATCTCTCTCTACACTAGATCTGAACTCTCCTCATCATCCATTAAGACTCAGTTACACTGACTGTAGAGGACTACTCCATGAGGTGATGATTACATCATGTTAACAATTATGGGTGATAGTTGGACACTAAAAACCTAGTATCGTAAGCATTGCTAATCTCCAACCATAATTCAGAGTACAAGACCAGGTAAGGTAGTAGTCATGGGTTAAATCTTATATATTTTTGGTAGGAAAAACTTTTATTTATTGAAATCTTTTGAGTCAGGAAGAAACCTTAGAAGTTATCTACCATTAATTTTTTTACTGATCAAATGTATATTGAATGTCTGCTATGACTTCATACATTGGGTTGGCCTCTAGATTTGAACTGCAAATAATATTAACCTGGTGCCTTGGCCTTATATGAAGCTTAAGGTCTAGAAGTTAGAAATGTAATCAGTATAAAATATTATGATGGACAGCTGGACGTGGTGGTGCATGCCTATAATCCCAGCGGCTTGGGAGGCAGAGGCAGGAGGACCGCAAGTTCGAGACCAGAGGCAGTCTGCGTAACTTAGCAAGACCCTGTCTCAAAAAGTAAAAAAATGGGCCGAGGGTGCAGCTCAGTGGCCCAGCACTTGCAGAGCATGCAGGCGTGAGGCCCTGGGTTCAACCCCCCAGTACCACAAAAACAAAACAAAACAAAACAAACAAACAAAAAATATTATGATGGCTAAGGACCAGATACTATGGGAGTGTAGGATCAGGGAACAAACCTAGTCCACAGAGGTGAGATTCTCTAAGAAAATAATATTTTAGGTAATAACTTTAGGGGATGAAGGGAGGAAAGGATGAGAGTAATTCCAGTCCAAAGGAATAAACACATTCATATAAACTTGTTGTTAGATGCCATCGAGTCGTGTCCGATTCATAGTGACACTTACAGGGTTTTCAATGGCTGATTGTTTCGGGATTGCCTTGGGAGTGGATTGCCAGGTCCTTCTCCCATTTTTGTGGTGCTGGAAATTGAACTCCGGACCTCAGAGACTGCAGCGCAGCGCTCTACCAACTGAGCTATATCCCAGTCCTCATGTAAATTAGTTCTTCTTAAATTAAAAAAAAAAAGAAAAAAGAAAAAGAAAAAAAAAGAAAAAAAAAGGCTGACTTTCTAGAAGAACAGGATGTTCTCGCTGGAGAAAGCAAAAGTATGAGGTTTCAGACTTAGACAAACCTTTTTTTTTTTTTTTTTTTTTTAAGTTAAAACTGTGCCACCTTGTGGCAGCTGGCTGTCAATGCACATAATATGCCAATAGGTTTTCTTAGAATATTGCTATTTTTTGCCCACGTGTGTCTGTCAACTGGTCGTCTTGTGGAGGCTTGCATATAGCTGTGCTGTGGAACGCTATGTCACCAGTATTTCAGATACCAATAAGGCCACCCATGGTGAACAGGTTTCAGGTGAATTTCCAGACAAAGATAGACTAGGGAAAGGGACCGAGGACCTCACTCTCCCAAAAATAAGCCATTGAAAACCCTATGAATAGCAGAGAAGCACTGTCAAATATAGTACCAGAAAATGAGCCTGTAAGGCTGGAAGGCATTCAAGAAACAACAGAAGAGTTACGTCCTCAAAGTCGAGTTGACCTTAATGATGGGAATGGAGTAAAAGCCCCTTGAACCTCCTTTTGATGATGTAACATGGCTCAAAATGAGAAAAAACATAGCAGCTGCAACATTGAGCTCAAGCGTAAAAAGATCATGTGCATGGCACAGCATTGGGTAGTGTTTTGTTCAGTTGTACATAGAGCCTCTATGAGTCGGATCCAACTAAACAGCACACAACAACAATGGTACTTTTTGAACTAGAAGATCCCTAGTTTATAAAATAACTATTCAATTGTTTTCCAACTTTATCAAGTGCCATTGATTAGCCACCGCCCTGATGGACCCATGTTTTGTAAGATATCTGTCAAACAAAAATGTATGCTTTCTTTTTTTCCTAACCAGATTATCTTGGTTACATTATAAAGTTTATATAATTCCATTTAAAAACAAAGAATTTGGGCTTTTGTTTTACCTGACATTGTAAAACCCTGGCTCTGCCCAGTGAAGTCATCTTTCCTCTCTGGGACTATTTTCTCATCTGAAAATGAAAGGGATAAAATAGATATAACAAACATCTGCCACATTCAGTAACTATGCTCAGTAAATGCTTATTCCTTTATTAGCTTTTTAATGGGCCAAAGTTTGGTTTTATTAAACTTACAGATCCCCCCTTTCATATCATTAAAGGTGCTCTAGGGGTCCAGAAATTCCAACTTTAAAGTGTAACCTCAATCTAGTTCAATCTTCACATTTCACCAATAAAGACTAAGACCAAAGAGGTAGAAAGAGACCTAGCTCTTTTCTGTCCTTGATCTAAATTTTCATATGTTTATTTGCAGTCATCATAAAGATGCAATTAGTGGAAATAAGTCCTGGTATGCCACACTCAGGTCCACTCATGATGAGTAAACAGAGTCCCCACATGAGGAAGAATACCTTTAAGAAGGCATCAGAGGGAAAGTCTACCGAAAGGGGGAAAGTACCTCCAAAAAGAAGGTCTCTTCTTGGAAAGGGACTTGGAGCCTTGTCTTTTCTTATATAAATATATAATCTTCTGGCTCTATGAGCAGTGCTGATTCAGATTGGGAGTTGAGAAACCTCCTAGCAGGCTTACAATGGGATGTTCTTGAATAACTTCCAACAACATAGTCTCCTTAGTCAACACAAACAAAAGCCTTTGTACCAACAGCTCTATAGTAAACAAATCATTCTGATAAGATAAAACACACATTTATCATAACAATGGACTCAATGGGGTGACACACAGGTGACAGTTAACCACCCCTAATTCCTGCGTAAAGTTAAGAATAGTTAATTGTTACAGGAGATATAGATGCTCAGGTCATCTTTGTTTCTCTCTTTGAAGTAAACACAATTTATCTCTGAGTTCACCTCCTACTTTGATCACCACCTAACACTCATGTGATTATTTAATCAAGTGATTGTTGACAGAACATTGATGTAATCCATGAATGCTACCAATTTCCTTGTCCTTTTTCTGACCTTTCATAAGATTTAGTGACTTGTAGTTCTGTATAAAAGGCTGGGCTATCTGGAAATAAAAAGGAACAAGGTCACACTGCCTCTGAGCTGCTGTGTCTGTTACCTATTGCCAACTCCTCATCTGCCTTCAGGAACCCCTGGAATCTCAGGCTGCAGCTGGTATGCAGCACTGGTACCCTCCTCCAACATGGAAAGATGCCTAATATGCAGGAGAAGAGTGGGCATGAGGGAGAAGGCTGTGTAACAAAGTTGAAAAGGCAGGCTAGGCACCTGTCACACAGGGCCTTCTGTGCCACTTTAACTATCATGGCCCCTATTCTAGAAGCATGGGAACCATCAAAGAATGTTAACTATCAGTTGAAATTGTTAAACTTTTCATCCATATGTTTGAGATTGTTGAATCATAGGTTTAGAGTTGTGAAGTATTATCGTGTAAGTTCACACTGTTCCTCTGTTCCAGCAAGAACCAGAATGAAAATGATGGTCTTAAGAGGACAGAGATTCAAGTTGGATGTAGAGGGAAATTCTTTTTTTTTTTTTTTTTTAATGCAGTACTGGGGGTTGAATCTAGGGCTTCGTGTTTGCATGCTTTGCAAGTGCTGTACCACTGAGCTGCACCCTCAGCTCATTTTTTTTTTTTTTTTACACTTTTTGAGACACAGTCTCCCTAAACTATGCAGATTGCTTCTGGTCTTGAACTTGCAATCCTCCTACCTCTGCCTCCTGAGTCACTGGGGTTACAGGTGTTCGCCACTGCACCCAGCAAGGAGGGAAATTCTTAACTGTTATTTGTTTTCTGTCCTGGAAAAGCTTATCTATACAGCAGCATTCTTGCGACTGATCATTATCTGTAGGATTTTTTTTTTAACCATGATCCATTTAAAATGAAGGTTTAAACTATCTAAAGAAACCTTAAAATATATTTTACATAGTGGGGTTCCCTGTTTGATTTTCTTTCTGAAAATCCTGTGGAATAGGGGTACAGAGTTTGAAAGCGATTAAATTTAGAATATCTTTCATAGTAGCTGTTAGCCAATGATCTCAATAACATAATAATGCCTCCTATGTACCAGAACCCTGTATTTAGCATTCTGTTAGACACCATTCCTACTTACCCCACAGGTACCTCAGAATGTGGAGTTTAAGATGTTTCAACATTCTATCCTTAACTCAATCTTTTCCCTCCAAACTTCTTTTAGCTGGGTACATGTAACCACCGCGATTGATCCATTAGCCCAAGTTAGAAACTGAGGAGTGGTCCTAGGTTCGTTCTTTTACCTTCCTGCTCACTGGCCATCTGTCTTATAGATTCCACCTTCTCAGGACCATTCAGAGTAATGTACTCGTCTTCTTCTTCACTTCTGTTTATGATTGTCCTGTCTTAGAGCCTTGGCAAGATTAATGAACCTGCCTGTGACCTCTCTGCCTAGTCTTGACCGATTCCAGCCTGGGTTCCGTATTACTGCCCAAGGAAGCTTTATAAGTGCAAATCTGAGCATGTTACTCCCTTTTCAAATGCTTTTATTGTTTCCTACATGCATTAGGGGGCTGGAGTTTAGCTCAGTTGGTAGAGCACCACTTTGCAGTCTCTGAAGTCCCGAGTTTGATTCCCAGCACTGCAAAAATGGGAGAAGGACGTGGCAATCCTCTCCCAAGGCAATCCCCAACAAGCAGCCATTGAAACCCCTGTGAGGGTCGCTAAGAGTCGGACACGATTCTATGGCTCCTAAGACCAACAACACCCATTAGAAATCCAAACTACATAGGGTGGTGTGCAAGTGGCATCATGATGTTGTCCATTATCCCTCCTCCCACCCTTACTTCCCTCAATCCTTAAACCTAGCTGTGCAAACTTTGGCCATTTTGTCAGACAAGCCAAGCCCTCTCTCACCTTTGCCATGTTTCTCTCTTGGCCCAGAGTGCTTCCTCCCCATTTCCTTTCCTCATTCTTTGTAATACAGCTTCCAGGAAACCTTCTTGCATCCTCTACACCCCAGTCTGAATTAGGTGCCTATCCTGGGAAGAAGATTATATAATTGTATTTCAAAGTTTGCAAAGTGATTTCACATACAAAACAATTTAATTCTTTCCAAAAGGCTACATCAGGTAGATTATATTCATTTTATAGACAAAGATCAGGGAATTGAAATCAAGGTCAAGCGGCTGGTTAGGTTCGTGAGAGAGCTGGATGACAGATGAGGACCTTGGTCTCCTTACTTCTAGCACAGAGGTCTTTCCTCTTTACCCACTGAAACAGAATCTGAGAGCAGCCAGTGCTCGCTCCAGTGACAGACTGCCACCATGCAGAGAAATTGTCCTACTCTCTTTCACATCCCCACCCCATTCCCTCTGATCTAGCCTAGCGGGAAACCACCTTCAGCAGCCAGGATTTCTGGATGGGGAATGCATTTTTTAAACATTGAAAAATGTCATCTCCCTACATTTCTGGGAGTTCTTCCAGAAATGAAAGCCAATTAACCAGTGACTTTGTTGATTAATTTATTACCTAATTGATGTGGGAAGGACACTTTGAAAGAGTCAGATGAAAGTGGTTGGATAAGGGCAATGAGAGCTGAACCTTCTCCTGATGTTCCAGGCCCTGGGGGATGGGGGTGGGGTCAAGTGTATATTCAGAACAGAAACTGAGAGAGAGAACTTTTCTCTGAAACCAGATCATCGTATTCAGATTGAGCTGGCAATGGGAAAGCCTGTGGGGGAATGAAGATGGAAGAAGTCACATTTGCCCTCAGTGCTGTGATATGGCCGAGCCAGTGATAGCTGCAATGTCAGTGCTGACTAGAAGTGCTGTGTGGAGCCTCTGGCATGAAGCAGTAGGACAGTCACAGCGCAGGCCCCTGGGATTTGAGTATGAATCTATGTCCTCTTCTGGAGATAACTCATTCTGTTTTTGAGAGACGGTTTCTGACTTGCTACTGGGCCTCCATGGAGACTGAATGCTTACCAGGGAATGTAAGATGACTGTGTGACCTGATCTTACTATTATGAAAATAGCATTAACTGTCCTCCTTCCTAAGATTTGGTGGATATAAAAGCAATCTGTCATCAAGTGGAAATGGTATGTAAGAAACCAAGCATGGGCAGTCGTGGGAGGTACGGGTAGCGTAAACAGATGGCTCAGACTTCTCCAACGCCAACTGCTATTGTGTTGTCTTTTCTCCCACAACTCATGCCTTTGGCCTCCAACAATGTTTCTTACAACTGCTCAACTGAGGAAGAAGAATTTGAACTTGGTTTATCACCCACAGATGAATAGCTATAGTGGTATAACCCAACGCAAGGGTGAGCATGAAGGACAGCCACAGAGGGAAATCCTCCCAGTGGTGGTCAGGGGCTTGGAAGGAATGAGGATTGGAAGACGGGTGATGACTGAATTGAGGGAAGTGATATGTGGATGGACCTCCTAAACAGGCACAGAATGTGAGGATATATTTGTGTGCCGTGTGGATGGCCACCAAGGGGCAGTCAGCCTCTTTCCCAAACCATCTCAGTGCTTGCTTCATGGGTCCATAAACAAAGTTGCTGTAGTGGAGGGGGTGGAGGCTATTGACAGGCTGAATAACAGACTTCCCCTTACCAAGTCTGACCTGCCTAATGCTACTGCTAAATACCCAATCTTCCAACTGAAGCAAAAACCAAACAAAAAAGCAAAGCAAAGCAAAACACTGAACCCAGGTAAGATTTATGGTGGCAGGCTGATTACATCTGATCTTTTCTTCCCTCCCTCCCTTCCTTTCTTCTTTTCTCTTCTTTCTTTCTTTCTTTCTTTCTTTCTTTCTTTCTTTCTTTCTCTTTTTCTCTTTCTTTCTTTCTTCCCTTCTCTTTCTTTCTTTCCTTCTTTTTTCTTTCTTTCTTTTTTTTAGTACTGAGGAGCTGAATTTGAGGCCTAGTGCGTGATTTGCAAGTGCTCTACTATTGAGCTACACCCTCAACTCCTTTTATAATTTTTTTTAAATTGAGACAGGGTCTCACTAAATTATGCAGGCTCCCTCTGGCCTTGAACCTGTGATCCTCCTGCCTCTGCCTCTTGAGTCACTGGGATTACGGGGTGTACCACAATGCCAGGCACATCAGTTTTTTTCTAATATATATGGCAGAGATTGGTCCTCACTGGAACAGATACATATTCTGGCAATAGATTTGCTTTCCTTACCCATAGTGCTAGCACCACCATCCATGATCCCCCCTCACAGCATTGTGTCTAATCAACAGACTAATTTCACAATCAATAAAATGTGGCAGTGAGCTCATGTCCATAGAATTAAAGGGCCTTGCCACAGACCCCACCACCCAGAAGCAGCTCTTCCAATTGACAGACAGAATGGTTTATTGAAGACTCACTTATGGTGCCCATTTGGAAACAATACCCTAAAAAGAAAGGGTACTGTTGTGGCTGTGTAATGTGCTTTAAACCCATTTGTTATGGTTAATTTTGGTTGTCAGCTTGACCTAAGTAAGAGGCACCTAGAAAATTGGTGAAATAAACTTCTGGGTGTTTCCATGAGGGTGTTTCAGAGAGGATTGCATGCAGGCCAGCTAACAGTGATGAAGACCCACCTTGAATGTGAATAGCAACTTTCAATACATTAGGTGCCCAGATAGAACAAAAAAGGGGAAAACATGGAAGCTCCCAACCCTTCTTATTGTTGTTGTTGTCAGATGCCCTTGAGTCGGGTCTGACTCATAGCACCCCTATGTACAATAGAACAAAACACCTCCTGATTCTGTGCCATGCCCCGCACTATGTCAGTGCTTCTCTGCTATTTGTAGGGTTTTCAATGGCTGTTTCAGGGTTGCTTTGGGAGTGGACTGCCACATCCTCCTTCCATTTTTGCAGTGCTGGGAATCAAACTGAGGGCCTCAGCAAGCGCTGCCATCACCTGTGGATATCAGACTCCAGCTTTTAAGCCTTTGAATGCAGACTTGTGCTAGTAACTCTCCAAGGAGCTTCCAGGCCTTCGGCCTACAACTGAGGCTGCATAATTGGTTGCTTTTGTGTTAAGACTTCCAACTTCTTGGACTGAGTTGCTAGTTGTTTCTCCCTGCTCTCCAGCCTGCAGATGGCCATTATGAGAAGATTCACCCACCCTCTGATCAAATAAGCCAAGCTCATAAATCACGTCCTATAATTATATGCATCCTATTGATTTTGTTCCTCTGGAGAACCCTAATGCTCTATTATATGGTGCTATCTCAAAGTAAGCCTGCAGCCGTAGCACTGTGGCATCTAATCTCATTAGATCTTGGAAGCTAAGCAGGGTCGGGCCTGCTTAGTACTTGGATGGGAGACCATCTGGGCATACCAGATACTGTAGGCTTGAGAGACGGACCTGGCAATCCACTTCCAAAAAAATCAATCCACCAATGAAAACCCTATGTATTCAGAGAAGCACTGACAATAGCGTTCTGTGTGTTGTATGTAGGGTCACTATGAGTCGGACACTGACTTGATGGCACCTAACAACAACAATCTCATAGTAAAGTACATTGCTTGGTGTATCAAGAGGTAAATGAGAGTGGCGCCTCTCACTCTCTCCCCAAATAAAACCACCAGTCAAAGACTCTCTGCTTACTGCCTAATAGTTTTGCTCTCTGTAATACTGAAGCTCCCTGTCCACAAGAGGGGGCTTCCCTTAGGGGACACACAGTAATTGAACTGACTTGAAGGAAGAGATTGCCACCAGACCACTTTGAGCTCTTCACACCACTGAGCGAACAGGCTTAAAGGTGTTAGTTAATCAATTGACAAGAGGGGAAGCTTCCAGGGTCTGAGGGTGTAGCTCAGTTCCTAGCATGCTCCAGGCTCTGGGTTTGAGTCTTAGCACCACCACCACCACCACCACTACACACACACACATGCTCGCGCACGCGCACACACACACACACACACACACACACACACACACACACAAAGTGGTTGATTCCGAACACTTTACAAAGAGAGATTATGAAGGGGAAGTTGGGTTACATGTACACAATACATGCAAAAACCATTATGCCTGGAACCCATGTGATTTTCTGGGGCTCCTCTTTATACTTCTTTGCCTGTCATAAAGTTAATGGAAAGCCACAGTGACTTAAAAAAAGGCAGGATGAGTGAGAACTCAGACTTTTGGGGAATAAAATTTTGGCACATTCTATAGAAGTAAAGAATGAAAAGGAGCTACAGAGCTCTTTCTGGGAAAAAGAAAAATCTATCAAAGGGGTAGTTGAATAAGGAAGCACCTTCAACTTCATAACCAATTTTGGAACTATGGAATGTGGTTATTGTTGTTAGATGCCATGGTGTTGGGTCCACTCATAGTGACCCTATGTGCAACAGAACAAAACACTCCCTGACACTGTGCCATGCTATGCCTGACAGTACTTCTCTGCTATTCATAGGGTTTCCAATGGCTGATTGTTTGGGGGATTGTTTTCTCAAGAGTGGGCTGCCAGGTCCTTCTCCTATTTTTACGATGCTGGGGATGGAACTCATGAACTCAGAGCATGCAGAGCAGCACTCTCCCAACTGAGCTAAACCCCAGCCACTTTAAACATTTTATCTCTGATTATTAAATGAAAGTGTTTATTTGGATTGTTTCACTGTCCCTCCAATTTTAATTTTATATTCAAGTTGTTGAAGGTTAAGTTTATATTTTAGGCTTGAGGGGCAGAGAGAGAGAGAGAGAGAGAGAGAGAGAGAGAGAGAGAGAGAGAGAGAGAGAGAGAGGCACCCGAATGAAATTGAGGAAGAGTAAATTTGTATAACAAACAATGGGTGCAATGACTTTTTGCCATGAATCTTCTTATTTGGGAGAAGAGTGAGAACCTCTGTACTTGTAAAGATGGTTGTATTTTGTTAAGTAGAATTGTAGAGTTGTCTTGTGTAAGAGTCAAAGTTGTGTGTGATGCCAAATACTTATTGAGGCTTTCTCAGCTCAAATTCACCCTTTAATATCTGCTGTGCAGTAATGGCCTGAACTCTTAAATCGTTTGTCTTTTATAGTGAACTCAAGATTTGTTAGCCTTGTGAACAGAGAATGCTGGAAGGATATCGCCAGAAGAAAGGGGGCTTCTCTTCTGGGCACTGGTGTGCTTTCTGATACTCTTTGCTCCTTTTTGCTCCTGGTGTGTGTGTGTGTGTGTGTGTGTGTGTGTGTGTGTGTGTGTGTGTGTGTGTGCTCGCGCGCGTGCACGCACGTGTGAGAGAGAGAGAGAGAGAGACTCTGTGTGTGTGTGTGTGTGTGTGTGACTTTCTGTAGGTTTACGTGTGTAACCAATGGTGCTTTGCCCCATCCATAGGCTCAGAGAATTCAGTCCTTTAGGACCCTTAGTCCTGGCTAAACTCAGTGATTGACACTAACACCTCTAGGCACTGTGCCCACAGTGATGCCCTGACCCTACCTCACATCTGCACATCAGCCTCGGCTGTGCCCTAGCGGGTTGCTTCCAACTGCTCAGGAACTATGGACCAGCTTTGTGCCAGGCAACCTCTCAAAATTCTACCCCATACAGGAGGCTGTGATTACCCCTTCTTGGGAAGTGACTCCCCTTCCAACTTTAATTCTTCTTTGAGTATTCTCCATCAAGCTTAGAGTACACTTTAGAGATTTTCTTTTTAATAGTTACTCTCTTAATGCTGTTTTTGTTTCTGTTAGGTCCTGTCAAGTTGAGTCTGACTCATAGAGACCCTATGTACAACAAAATAAAACACTCCCCAGCACTGTGCCATGCCCAGAACTATGTCAGTGCTTCTCTGCTACCCATTGGGTTTTCAATGAATGGCTGATTGTTTCGGAGGTGGCCTGCCAAGTCCTTCTCCTGACTCCCTTATTACAGTTTAGTAATTCTTTATGTATTACTTCTATATTCAAATTACTGTGCTTTCTGTCTCCTGATTGCATTTAACTGATACAGAACTGTTATTAATAAAGCTACTTACATTTATTCACACAAAAGTCCTTGTGTGGATAGAGTTTTCATTCTTTTGGGTAATTATCTAGAAACAAAATTGGTATGTCTTATAGTAAATATGTGTTGGTCTTTATAAACAGTTGCAAGTTATTTTCCAAAGTGGTTATAGTAGCTTACATTCCTATTAGCAATCCATGAGAACCCCTGTTGCTCCATATCCTCTCCAAGAATTTAGCCAACTGATAAATATTTGACACTTGCAGCCGTACCACTGTGGTGTACAATCCCATCAGATCTCAGAAGCTAAGGAGAGTCGGGCCTGGTTGGTACTTGGATGGGAGACCGCCTGGGAACACCAGGTGCTGTAGGCTTGGGAGACAGACAAGCAAATCATTTCCCCAAAACAATCTGCCATGGAAAACTCTATGAATAGCAGAGAAGCAGTAACAACACTGTTTTGCCTGTTTTAAATCGGATCGCTATGAGTCAGATACCAACTCAATAGTACCTAACAACAAATATTTAGCATTGACAGGATTTTCAATTTTTAGCTATTGTGGTGCATAGTGGTTTCTCATTAGCTTTAAATTGAATTTCCTTGATGTTGAGTGTCTTTTCATGTACTTACTGTATATTTAGATATTTTCTTCTGTCATATGTCTGTTTTAATCTTTTTATTGCATTGTTTCACTTATTAATGGCTTGAAAGAGTTCTTTATATAATGAGTAAAAGCCCTAATTTGTGTGTGTGTGTGTTTGTATGTGTGTGTATACACATACCTAGAGTCAACTTTCTATATCCACAAGTTTCCTATCCACAGATTCAACTAACTATGAATCAAAAAATCTGGAAAAATGCATTTATGATGAACATATATACAGAGTTTTTCTTATGTTTTTAATTTCCTAAACAATACTGTATGTTGTTGTTGTTGTTAGGTGCCCTCAAGTAGGGTCTGATTCATAGTGACCCTGTGTACAACAGAACAAAACACTTCCTGACACTGAGCTGTGCCCCGCACTATGTCAGTGCTGCTCTTCTACTCATATGGTTTTCAATGACTGATTGTTTTGGGTCATGGGCTGCCAGGTCCTTCTTCCTAGCCTGCACCACTGGGTGTTCCTAGGCAGTCTCCCCTTCAAGGACTAACCAGGCCCCACTCTGCTTAGCTGCTGATATCTGACAGGATTGGATGCCAGGATGGTACGGCGGCAGACACAATATAGTATAACTATTTATACAGGATATATAAGTGCATTGGGGCTGGGATTTAGCTCAGTTGGTAGAGCGCTGCTCTGCAGTCTCTGAAGTCCCAAGTTTGATTCCCAGCACCGCAAAAAATGGGAGAAGGAGGTGGCAACCCACTCCCAAGGCAATCCCAAAAAAACATGCGCTATTGAAAACCCTATAAGGGTCGCTATGAGTTGGATACGACTTTATGGCACCTAACAACAACAACACATAAGTGCATTAGGTGTCATAAATAATCTAGAGATGATTTAAAGCATCCTGGAGGATGTGTGTACGTTATTTGTAAGCACCGTACATTTGATACAAGCACCATACCATTTTTTTTAGCACCATACCATTTGATCCATAAACATTTATGGATTTGGATGTGCACAGTCCTGGGAGGTTGGTCCTGGAACCAGTCCCCTACAAATACTGAGGATTTCAAATGTGTCCTTCCTGCTTTGATGAAAATTATCAATATTTTATAGCTTATATTTTTTGTGTTGCATCTAACAAAATTTTGCCTACCTTGAAGTAAAAAAATATGTCTTTTCTTTACTTTCTTCTGGACAAGAGAGTTACAAACTACAACCTACAGTTTGGCTAACTTTATGTTGTATTGGAACTCCACTTGTTTTCGTAAATAAAGTTTTATTTGAACACTGCCACTTGTTTGCTTACGTATTACTTATGACTGCCTTAGTGATACAATGGCAAAGTTGAGTAGTTGCAACAGAGACCCTTTGGCCCTCAAAGCATAAAATACTATTTGTTCCTTTACTGAAAAAAAGAACCTGTAGCACCTGTTCTATTAGTGCTATAGTTTTAGCTCTTAAATTTAGGGCTACCATCCACTGAGAGTTACTTTTGTATATGGTGTGAGTAAAATCTGAGGTTCACTTTATCCTGTAAAGTCTCCATTTATTCTAGGATGATTTATTGAAGAGTATCCTTTCCTTCCTTGAACTGATGTATGTGTGCGAACTCATTTCGGTTCTATTGATTTACACATCTACCACTATGTCCATAAACACACTGTCTCTACTGTTGTAACTTTAAGCCAACTATTTAAATAAAGTAATATTCATTTTTCCAAAGTTGTTTTTGTTATTTTAGGACAGTTGCCTTTCATTATAAATCTTGGAATCATGTTGTCAATCTCCACACGAAGCCTGCTGACATTTTTATTAGCAGTGTATTGATTTTATATGGCAATTTGAAGCAAATTAACAACTTGACAGTATTGAGTCATAGTCCATTAATGCTGCTATAACAAACAAAATACCTGAGACTGGGTAATTTACAGAACAGAATTGTATTTCTCACAGTTCTGGAGAGGGTATGGCATGACTTTCCTAGGGGGACATAAAAGAGATGTCTTTTCACCCCAAATAGTGAGGGTGCAGACAGGCCAAAGAAAGACTCATCCAATCCACCTTGGTGAGTTAATGAGCTTATTAAGGTTAATTTCAGAAGCATGGGTGACCCACAGGGAGCTGCACCATGGAGACACCCCAACCTCAGTACTTTTTTTCATCTCATATGACTTAGCCTTTAGGTAGGAGGGAGTGGTGACTGGAGTCTCAGGGGAGGGTCTGTCACTGTTTTGCAACCTTTCCTCTCCCTCTATGAAGGGAGGTCAGGAGCCCCATCTGTTTATTTTGTTGCCGTGATCATGAACCAAGTTCTCCTATGTCATCGCAGGTGTTCTGCGTCTAGATGACCGTGGCCATGTCAACCCTGAGGGAAGGGCTCCTCTCCTCTCCATCTCTTCTTCTGGATCTTACATGATTTCTACTCCCTTTTTCGTGATGTCGCTGGGCCTTGGAAGGGTTATATATATCTTCTTCCATTCAGGCCTGAGCACTGGGCTGATATGCCGCAACAATAATAGAGACCACAGCAACAGATACTTATTCCTAGAACAATGCAAACTCCAATTAAAAGTACCCAATTCCAGTAATGGGAGAGTGACCCAAGCCAACAAGCAAAGGCATCATAGAAATACGCATGGCATATGTCCTGTATGTGCTGTTTTAAATGGATGAGAGCATCAGGAATACTTGCTTCATCACTGGGTATATAAGTGCAACACATTGTCCCAAGGAGTGCACACGTGCCACCTTGGGCAGCTGTGAGCATGTCCAGGGCCATCCTGTTTTGTAGCACAATCTTTCTCACTTGGAAAGTCTCCTGATGTAGCGAAAATATACCAGTATGGGTGTGTTTTGACACTCTAGCAGTAAAATTAGCCAAAGCTTCATTTATAGAAGGGTGTCTAAAGCTCCAGTCTGTGGTATGAAAATAGGGGATATTCCCCCCAAAACGGTCCCCTAGGGAAGTGAGCTTGCAAGGGATGCAAATTACAGGGAACACTAGGCAAAGTATCATAAACATGATCAGTGGAAAGGGCCACCCTGGTATGCATCTACCAGCCCATTAATATGGTAAGTATGGCCATACGTAGATCCAGCTTTACCATCTAGCACCTGCAGGTGAGAAGTATCCTCCACAGCTAAGTGATGGCATTTTGCTTTCCTGTCTACTCAGTGTCCCGCACTTGTATAGTATTACAATAGCTTTCTGGTGGCAGCCACCCCATAGGCCTCTGAAAGGATAGTATTATTCCATCTCTTAAGACATAGGGAGGCGTGAGTGTATACATGTCAATGCTCTGGTACCATCCATGTTGATCCATCCCAGACTGTAGTGCATATGTTGTTGTTGTTAGATGCCATCCAGTCGTTTCTAAATTATAGTGACCCTCAAAGGGTTTTCTTTTCTTTTCTTTTCTTTTCTTTTCTTTTCTTTTCTTTCTTTCTTTCTTTCCTTCTTTTCTTTTCTTTTCTTTTTTTTTTTTTTGTGGTACTGGGGGCTGAACCCAGGGCTGTGCACTTGCATGCTTTGCCAAGTGCTGTACCACTGAGCTGTACCCCTAGCCCATTTTTTTACTTTTTGTGAGACAGGGTCTCACTGAATTATGCAGACTGCCTCTGGTCTCAAACTTTTGCCATCCTCCTGCCTCTGCCTTCTGAGTTGCTGGGATTATAGGTGTACCCCACTGCACCCGGCCCTTATAGGGTTTTCAATGGCTGATTGTTTTGGGATTGTTTCAGGAGTGGGCTGTCACACCCTTCTGCTGTTTTTGTGATGCTGGGGGTCAAACCCAGGGCCTAAGAGACTGGAGAACAGCACTCTTCCAACTGAGCTGAATCCCAGCCCACAGTGTGTATAGGCTGTGATTTATTTATATGTTACCTTACAACAGTGAGGGTCTTTCTGGGCTGAGCCCACCAGTGAGTGTGTTGTTCTGTGCTCATGTTACTGAGTAACCCCATTACGTTCTATGGATTCCTAAGAAACCCCTCCCATTTTGGGGAAATAGGACAATATGGCCCATGGCACGCCTCACAGACTGGAGAGGGGCAGTTCT